>JASANC010002953.1:0-12422 GCA_030248135.1 Theristus sp. LFF4_11
AAGTATATGAATTGTTTTCGCAGCCAACCAACCGCCATGTCACTGGTGGTGTCCTTCACGGGCAGCACTGGCTCCGGCTGTTTCGTGAACACAATTCTGCCGTCCAAAAACGGTGGCACGATGTTGTGTACGAGCAGGTTGACGCGCTCATCCGCTTCCTCATCAAAGTTGTCGTCGTCGTCGCCGAGTTTCTGAACGACACCTGAAAGAAATTTGTGGCGAAAATTTGTGTTAGTTCAAAAACATTGAAAATTGTGGCTCGCCTTAAAGTCAAAAACAAGGAAATTTGATGAAAAGTTCAAGTTCAAGTTGTTCAGAGAAGCAATAATACCGGATCGTGTCAGTCGATTCGTCTCCCACAGCTCATTGTCCTGTTTGATCTGGCGTTGCCGGGCGGTCATACGCGGTCGAGCCGTTTTCTGTTCCCATTGTTTCTCCTTTTTTGCGGCGTATTCCTGCAAGCAAAAGAAGAAGTTTGAAAAAGCGATCTAAATGCGACATCGTAAAAGCGAATGCATCCAAGCACAGCGTACCTCCGAGACGTCGGCGAACGGGTTCGTCTCGGCGTCGAATCCATCGTCCATGTGGTACCAGAGTCTGTCGAGTTTGTGCTGCTCCGACTCCCAGCGTACGCGTTCGTCGTCGTCGTCGCCAAACTCCGGCTCGTCGCGGTCGTGCACCGAGCGGACCGTCGAGTCGTCGGGACGTGGCGCTCGCTGCCGCTGCCGGTCCAGCTGCGCCCGGCGCTCACTCCGCCACACGCTCGACGCACTGCGCTCCGTCGCTGCATGCTCACGGTCGCTGGGCGCCGCCGGCGTCGGCAGCTCCCACGCCGAGCGACACTGCCCGTCTGCAAACAGCTGTCCACTCAGAATCGTTGCAAGACCCTTGACGTCGCTGACTGAATCCCAAGCACCCAGGAATTCCTACCTCGTTTCCGTGTGACGTCATCATCGTCCCAACCGGACTGACCGGGCGTATTCGGCACCTTGAACAGCGGCGTTTCAGGGGCACTTCTGAAAGAGCAAAAAGCGGTCGGCAACTGGAGGCAGAGAAAATGCAACGAGTGCAGCAAATGCACAGCTCGTGCGCCACCTGAAAGCGCGCTCGTGCTGTCGCCTTGACGAGTCACGCCTGTCTTCGTCGTCCCGTTGCCTTCGTCTGCGTTTTTCCCGTCCTTCATCGTGCCGATCCCGGTCGCGGTCACTGCGGTGCCGTTTGTGTTTATCGTCTTTGTTCGATTTCGTGTGCGCACTCAGGCCACGCGCGTCCTTTTTATCTCGGTATTTCTCCTCGATGTACCTGAAAAATAGAATTTTCAGCGCCAAAGTTTTTCAGCAGATTCCACAAACCCTCGTCTCTGTTATCCAGTGTAATGCGATAAAAACCACAGCATTTATCCTTGATGCACTGATTGGCTGTAATAATAGTTCGAAAATCGAACGCAGCCAAGTAACAACCCAGGCAAGCGTTTGCCCTTACCTGGCAATATCAGCGCGAATGCTGTCCGAAACGCCACCAGCGGACGGTGTGTCCTCCAGTCTGTCCCGGTAATTCACGGCCGCTTGTTTGCTGAATACAAAAAAACGTGTCGAAATTTAGTCACAAGACAAAAATATGTTCGCGTCTGTTTAGACTTGTAATAATGGCTGAAGTCCCACACGTAAATGCAACTGGCAGCTTCTGTCAGTGTGCTGGTGCCTTGCGTTTGCACGGTCAGATCAGATAAACACAGGCGTTCAATACATAAAGTTCGCTGTTTGCGGTTTCGCCAGGTAGACGCATACCGCGGTGTCCCCTGGCTCGTCAGTGCGACGGACACCAGGCAGAACTGCCGAAGGTGTTTTACCACAGACAGATATTATAGTCTGGGTAAAACATCAGCGAACAAAAGTAGTAAATTCTCACAAAATCAACCATCCCGGCTATAAAGCCACAAGGGACCCGGTGTTTTGCGAGTGTATACAATACATAAAGTTCGCTGTTTGCGGTTTCGCCAGGTAGACGCATACCGCGGTGTCCCCTGGCTCGTCAGTGCGACGGACACCAGGCAGAACTGCCGAAGGTGTTTTACCACAGACAGATGCACGTTATTCAACCACATACCAAGTAATGCACGCTATTCAACCTAAGATTTAGTTTGACGTGGGGTTGCATGGCTCACTAAACGTCAAAACATCAATTCCTCAACAATACAACCAAGTCTCAACTCAAAATTCCGGAACCACAATGTACCGTTTTTCAGCGGCCAACTTGTCAAGCCCCAGCTGTGAGACAGCAGGTGGCCGCTTGAACTCGTGTCGCTCCGAGCCGGGGTCGTGCGTTTTCTTCTTGCGAATCTCGAGACCACCCGCTGAGCTGCCACTGGTGCCCGGCAGATGATGGACACCTTCCTCAACGTCGTCGTCTTGCTCGTGTATGATTGGCATTTTCGCCTTCAATCGAACACGACTCGAGTTTTTGCTTTGCTTTTTAAATAGTACCAGAACACACCACAATCGAACATCAAACTGATGGTTTCTCAAGATAATAATTTTACAGATAGAAATTGGGCGACTTGAAACGCTTTGCTGTCCACCACAAATGAAGCCAACCATTGCCATTGTCATGTTTTTCATGTTTTTATTGCGTTTTTCCACTCAGAATCACATTCAACCCATCATGAAAGTTCAAGCTTAACAAAAAACTGTGAGCCATTGTAAAAATTTCTACACTTTGTTTGTACAGCACAAAACCTCAAAAGCATAACTCATCAACAAAAAGTTGTCGAACGTCAAAAATCGGTCAAGGGTAAAACAATAAGAAAACAGTGATAAAAATGGATTGAAATAAAAAATAAATAGCATGCAAAACAGGCTGCCAACGCAAATTATCATTGTTACAGTTCTGATCAACTTTGCACGTTCCCCAAATTTAAAAAACCAGCGACACATATTGTGACCGAAAATTTTCATTTTCAGAGACAGAGAAACCAACAAGTAAATACAAAATAACGGCGAAAAAGCTGCACACAGAAGCACACATTGGTACAGAATATTACGTTTTTTTTCAAGTTCAGTTTGTTTTTGGCTCGTCCTCGTCCACAAAACAAATCACTGAGCAAGCACATACAACAAACCACTATCAACACCGAAACTTAACCGTAACTCAGTGAAACTTCTCAAAACTAAATCCAACCAGTGACAGTGGAATATTATCTGACCCCTACTCTGCTTCGAAACGAAAACAAAAAGAACACTGCTTGAATGTTGTTTATTGTTTGCAGTATTCTTTAGCCTTGTTCTGGGCTATGCGTAATTTTACACAACTTGAAACCCCTCGAAACAACGTGGTGAGACGGAACATACGAAAATAAACAGCAATATAAAATGAGCAAACCTATGCAATCAGTGTAAAACTGAACTACTACACCTTTTCATCCTCTGTCTGAGTCAGTGGTGTTCTTTTGAACTATTCAGCACGGCTCGTGTACTATTCCGGCCCGCGAAATTCCGGCCCGTAGAATTCCGGCCCGCTCATTCCGGCCCGAAGAATTCCGGCCCGGAGAATTCCGGCCCGGAGAATTCCGGCCCGGAGAATTAGCCAGCAAGAACAATAATAAACCACACGAAGTGATTTTTGGTAAATAAATTCTTAAGTGATTTTTTATTTTTGTTTAGAACTTGCTTGCAGTGACTTGTTGTAGGTTCCTAATCCTAAGCCAAGCCTTTTTGATAAGGTAAAAGGGTCACAAATCCAGTTCAAGATAAAAAATTTTAAAATTTAGTTGTAGTTTCTTTTTTTTCCAAAAGGTTTCACTTTCCAAAAAAGCAAACAGGACGAACATCATTGAAAATACACTGTAACATGTGAACATCGATATTTTTCTTTTATTATTTCATTACCAAAATCACTTCGTGTTGTTTAATATTGTTGGTGCTGGCGAAAATTCTCCGGGCCGGAATTCTTCGGGCCGGAATTCTTCGGGCCGGAATGAGCGGGCCGGAATTCTTCAGGCCGGAATTAGCGGGCCGGAATTGTACCCCCCCGATTCAGCACTGCTTGTTACTCAGTTCCTGTGAAAAAAACAGCTGTGTGTGATGAACTAAAAAATACATCTGTTCTTTTAAAAACAGAACAAGCCAAACAAAAGTTGCAACTGCACTGCAAGTAAAAATTTAACTAAAAACTTCAAAAATAAAAAAGCTCGCAGAAAAATTTGCAGGACAAAGTTCAAAATGGCCATCGGTTTTCAAATATGTAAATTTGAGTTACGTCACATTTTGACGAGGGAAACATTGAAGAAACGAAGAAACAGGAAAAGAGAAAATTCAACAGTGTTGCCGAATGCCAAACAAGTCCAGCTTCAGCTGGAAAAATTACGAAATTCTAGTTCATATACTAGCCGCGTTTGAGAAAGGATAACAGGATAACAGAGGCAGATTCGTTGAGGAAAAAAAAACAAAAGTCTTACATGAACTATGATACAATTTTAAAGGCACGGGCACCACAGTACCACACGTACACACACTCATATATGTATATGTATGTATAGTCGGACTGGATAATTTCGGGCATTAGCTGATTGGCTGGTGCGTTACCGTAATCAGATTCAAACGCGGGCCATTCAAATTGCACTTTGCTTTTTTTAAATTTCTAATTTTTGAGTGTTTGTGTTGATGAATGTTTGAATTTTCAATGGACAAAACTTGTTTGTGATTTATGCAATGCAGAAAAATTAAAAAAAGTAAAGTTTAAGGCGAATTATTATTTTTTTCAGAAAAAAGAACGACGACGACGGTGACAAATGTAAATCAAAAATTTGGCCATGAAAGCTGCTGTTCCGTATTTTTAAACTGCAACAAATTGTCTATAAACAGCTCAAAGATGCAGAAAAACTAAAAGCAGCTGTTTCTAAAGGCACAAGTTCAGTTTCCGAACAAGTACGACGGCGACGGCAACGACGACAACTAAAAATGTTGTTGTGTTTGATTTTTAATTGAAAATTTTGTTCATGATGATTTATTTTGTGGGAAAAATTTGAAAAGCAATCGGTTTTCAGACGAATATTCACTTTTCGAGCGTCGAGAGCGCATCACCGTCGCCGTCGTTCTTTTTTCTGAAAAAAAATAAAAATTCGCCTTAAAATGTACTTTTTTGATGTTTCTGTATTTCATAAATAATAAACAAGTTTTGCCCATTAAAAATCCAAACATTCATCAACACAATCACTAAAAAATTAAAAATTTTAAAAAAGCAAAGTGCAATTTGAACGGCCCGCGTTTGAATCTGATTACGGTAACGCACCAGCCAATCAGCTAATGCCCGAAATTATCCAGTCCGACTATATACTAAAAAAGTGTTGAAAAAAGCTCAAAACTAGTTTTTTGGCAAGCGCTTGGCAATTGTCAAATCTACCGAAATATACAAGTAGTTGCGCAGGTTTCAAACGAATTTTGAGCAACAAGCTACAAAACGATTACTTTTTTGCTGTACAAACTGTGACATATAATAAATACATGCCAAAATATCATGATATCATTCTCCTGCTGTTGCGTTAAATACTGAAGTCTAATTTGCTAATCAAAACACGTGAAAAAATAATGCCAGTGGTTCATTCTGCGTCAGATTGAAACAAACAAGATTGCAATACAAATTGGTAAGGTTGAGTGACTTACCTTTACCTGTCCATCATAAACAGTATCATTCAGTATCGAGGGAAAAGTGAGACAATGGTTAGCTACCAATAAAATAAAATGTCCAATGGAGTCACACACCGTACAGTTTCGTTTGCGCGTCAACGTGAACACAGACACAGCAGCGAGCAGTGCGTGCGTTCGTCACAAGTGCTCGTCGCACTGCATGTCCTCCTCATTGACGACCGCCTTGAATGCGTCCGGCGTCAGACGCGAGCGCTGTCGTTTTGCGGCCTGACTGCGCGTGACGACCCTGGCGCCGGCGGACGCCATCGCCGAGCGGCGGTTGGACACGGTCGCAAAGCCGTCGTACACCTCCGACGCGGCGTCGTGCGTGTGCGCCTTCTTCGTGGACGCCTTGCGAGCGCCACCCTGCGCCAGCTGGCGTTCCTCTGCCTGGTCACCGTCGTCGTCGTCGTCTGCTATGAGTCCCTCCACGAAACTGTCGGCGTCCTCGTCCCGTGGCTTCTTCGGTGCACCCGTGGCCGCTGACTTCTGGTAGCCGGCGTAGACACGACGCGACACCTGCGCAAAGCTGCATCGTGCACCACAATCGCGGTGAACGGACAGAATAAGCTACATGTGTAGAAACAGAAACAGCATTCCCACATCCCCAATCTGCGCAATGGACATCTGCGAACTGTATTCGTGGTCGACTGCATTTGTGGTTTGAACTGAACATTCATAGTTTTCTTGCTTTCAGGAGGGGTCGGATGTTGGTGGAAACTAACAGCAGCATCAGAATCGCTCGGTTGCTGTGTTTCACTGCCCCCCCGAGAGTGTACTCACCTGTTGATGTATCACCCGATCACCGGCGCCACCAACTTGCTCGAAATCCTCCTCCTCTTCAACAATCTCCTGCACCGTCACACCACGTCGTCGTGCTACTTCTTGTGTGCGGCTGAAAAAACAGAAAACTAAACAAAAACTCAGCGAAAATTTTCCAACACAGCTCAACTACAGTATGTTCCTTTAAACCTGTCACTTTTTTCAATATACAAAGCATGCAAAACTAACCAAATATCAAACACTGTGTATTTTACGAAAAAAGTGACGCGTTAACACACGTACCTTACATCTTGCATCATTATGAAGAGCCGAAAAACCAGTGAGAGCTTTAGTGAAAGAAAACTACGGTCGAAGGCTGAATTATAGGGAATCAGCTGATTGGTTGGTTGTCACGTGATGCATGCTTTCTGTGCAGTACGACAGATGACGCTCCGCCGCAATGCCTGCACAGAAAACATGCCTCACGTGACCACCACCACCAGCACCAACCAATCAGCAGATTGCCTATAATTAATCGACTGCAGAAAGCGCCGTCTGCACCGACCGTGCACCGTCCGGCTCATCATTCACATCGCCCAACGAGCGACTTCTGGTCAACTGTTCGACCAGCTGCAACTGGCCCCTGACAGCGGCATTGGTGACCATGTCTCTGGCGGCCACGAACGTGTTGCTGCTGATCTTGCGAATCGTCGAGTACGTCTCGTGGCGTGCCTGGTCCAGCAACAGGTCGATCTCAGACTCGTGACGCACCAGAGTCGGGTGGATGAACTGCAAACATGCAAATCGTGCAAACTGTGCCCACTGACGAAATCAGTGGTGTGTTGATGCTGAACCACCACCAACGAAACATGCTGATTTGATTGAACAAGCAAACCAAACCACAACAAAATTGATACCAAAAACTAAATAATTTTTCACCTTTCGAACGAGAAAACAATGATGAGCAACCTTTCTGTAGAGGACTGATGCGCCTTTTGTGTACGGCGTCAACAGGTACAACACGAACAATATCTTCAGTTCGTAGTAGAACGGGCACCAAAACGCGACAAACATGTCGGCGACTGTCTCGATGCAGCAGAACAACGCAAACACAATCCAATACATCATCCATTTCACGTACTCACGAACGTCCTGGTAAATTAAAGTGACAGTGGACGGGTAATTTGACTTTTGAAAATTACTCAACGGCGATCGCTGAAGCCGTTTTGAGTCAATTCGTATATTGTGAAGTTGACTAACTGAAGTTGCAAGTTGTTAAACAGAACTAACGGCAATAATTCAAAAAATGCTACATGAGCCTCATTCAAAACCCAAAAGAAGCAAAGCACTTCCTTCAACACGTACTTTTGTTCTGACCGCCTTGTAGCTGCGATATGCCGGATAAAGCATGCCACCGGCTAAAATCACAGCTCGCGATATCAACTGTGAAACCATGTTTCGGCGGCCACAATGATTATTAACCGTGGTTACTGACACAAGTGACAGCCACAGCAGCCAACAATCGACTGGCGTAAAAACAATTTCGATTTCGGTTTTGGAGCCGTTGTTGGCATAGTTTTTCTGGTCAGTTTTTTTTGGCTCAGTATTATCTAGAGATGTCAAAAAAAATTTCTATTTTTTTTCTTTAAAAAAAATTTTTTTTAAATTTTTTTTTAAAATCAAAGTTGTTCAGAATTTTTCAGGGAGTCCGAATATCACCATCTGAGGAGTCACCGACTTACTATATGACCCCCACTCATATGGGAGGGTGAAAATTTCAGACTTGGTTTCGGCGACCCCATTTTCCCACCGACGACATCACGTCTCGTGTTTTGCCTCTCAATTCACCTCAAATAACACGGAAACAAGTTCAACAACAAACCGGTGTGATCATGCTGACGACACGAGGCGAAACAGCAACGAGCAACCAACGAAGTTACGCTTGCAGTGGCAGACAGTGCAATTTCGACCTTTCGAGATCCTGAAAAACGATGCATAAATATGAGTTCTCTGCTTCTATCTCACCTTAGCGGCATCGGAATTTGTTGAACTAGCCTTTGCGACGCTCAAGTACTTCAATGCGCGAGTCGATCATCACTCACCAAGGCTGAAAACAGTCGATAAATCGATCCAGAATACCACCTGCAGCGTTGAAGACTAAGTGACAAGGTAAAGTCTTTTTTTTAATATTTGAAGCACGCCCCCCACCGATTCCGGAAACCCGAAGTCAAAGAAAATTTTTGTTGAACTTTCGAAAAATTATGCCAAAAACGGCATTTTCAGGGCACATTAAAGAAAAAATTTCAAAAATTTTTAATAAAAAAATGCTCATTTTTTTACTTTAAAAAAAATAAAAAAAATTTTTTTGACCGTTACATCTCTAGCTGCAACCATGGACGCTGAAAAGTTTGCGCTGTTTTTTGGTGGCGCAACTCCGTGCTATACGATTCCCGGGCGCACGTTTCCGGTTGAGGTGATGGCCAATCAGCGTGTGTTGCAGTGTTTTTTGATTGGTGTTCATCAAACAGTTGACAGTTCCGTGCAGACATTTCACGCAAAAGCGCCCGTGGAGGACTATGTGGATGCAGCCGTGAAACAGACAATCACCATACATCTGGGCGGACTCGACGGCGACATTCTCGTGTTCATGCCTGGCCAGGAGGACATTGAGGTGAGTGCTTGTGAAAACAGTGACGTTTTGTGGCCCAGTACGTTTTCAAAATCTGGTGTAGTATTCGAACGTAGTATTTGGTGCTCGTCATTGATAACTGAATCCACCACAGGTCACTTGTGCGTTGGTGAAACAACGACTGGATGAACTGGACGAGGCGCCCCCGTTGGCGGTGTTGCCCATTTATTCGCAGCTGCCAAGTGATCTGCAGGTGGGCAAATTATGTTTTCGGCCAAAAGACTGTTACTCCACTCCAAGCGCGATTACTTAACAAAATACGTTTCATGTTTTGTTAGGCCAAAATCTTCCACCGCGCGCCCGGCGGCATGCGCAAATGCATCGTGGCAACGAACATCGCTGAAACGTCGCTCACTGTGGACGGAATTTTGTTCGTGATCGATCCTGGCTACTGCAAATTGAAGGTGGCCATTGCACGTTGCTGCAGTTGGACGACGCGTTTTAGGGCGTTTCTGGGAACTCTGAGTTATTGGAAAACGATCTTCCGAATTATAAACGAGCGTAAAAAAGCAACTGATTGTTTGCATCGGCATGCGGCTCTTTTGAACGGTGCGTAACAAAGCGGCTTCTTGCATGTCGTTCAGGTGTTCAACCTCGAATCGGTACACAGCTTTTGACGCATTGCAAGTGTTCCCGGTGTCTCAGCCGTCAGCGAATCAGCTGCGCAGGCCAGGCCGGTCGCACGGGGCCAGGCCAGTGCTACCGCCTGTACACGCAGCGCCAGTACAATGTCAGTGCTATTTGGCGTTTGTCTCGCTTGGCAATCATAGTTTGATTTGTGAACATTCTGCTTGTGCTTGAGAAATCTGCAGCTTTCCAATTTTTATTACTGGTGCCATTTGGTGGTTTAGTGTGCTGGCATGAAAAGCACAAAAACTGCAAAAACTTCAGAAGAACTGTTGGCGAACACGGTGCCGGAGATCCAGCGTGATGATTTTGGCGAACGTGGAAGTGCCGCTCACTCGCTGCAGGAAAAGGATTTCTCCCCGTGCTCCATTTCATGACCCACCGCCGCAGGACAACATCATGAACTCGATGTATCAGCTGTGGACGCTTGGCAGCTGCGAATAAATGGGCAACACCGCCAACGGGGGCGCCTCGTCCAGTTCATCCAGTCGTTGTTTCACCAACGCACAAGTGACCTGTGGTGGATTCAGTTATCAATGACGAGCACCAAATACTACGTTCGAATACTACACCAGATTTTGAAAACGTACTGGGCCACAAAACGTCACTGTTTTCACAAGCACTCACCTCAATGTCCTCCTGGCCAGGCATGAACGACGAGAAAAACGCCGACTGAGTCCGCCCAGATGTATGGTGACGGTCTCGCTCACTTGCCGTTGCATCCACATAGTCCTCCACGGGCGCTTTTGCGTGAAATGTCTGCACGGAACTGTCAACTGTTTGATTGAACACCAATCAAAACACTGCAACACACGCTGATTGGCCATCACCTCAACCGGAAACGTGCGCCCGGGAATCGTATAGCACGGAGTTGCGCCACCAAAAACAGGCGGCGCAAATTTTCATTGTCCATGGTTGCAGAGGTGACACTCATAGCTTCTCAAGTCTGTCTGGCAGTGACCGAGCGAAGGAGGCCTAAACGAAAAATAGGAAAAACGGCGTTCACAACATTCGTGAATAAATAACGAACCAATCAAGCAATCAACCCCATTGAATATAAAATGCAATTCGTCGCGTTCGTGGCGTAAAGTGCTATGTCGTCTGGTAAGTGAACAACACAGCACTTTAAGCCGCGGATTGTCGTTTTCACAGTTGTGTTCAAGTGCAAACGCCGCCCACCAAAGAGCACGTCCGTGTAGAGCGAGCGTTCGTGTGCCTCGTCCATGATGATCGCACTGTACGAGTCCAAGTCCAAGTCGCCCAGGCACTCGCGCAGCAGTATGCCGTCAGTCATGTACCTGCGATCGTGTACGCTCACAATTTTATTCAGTTTAACAACAGTAATTTTAGGGTGTGCGAAAATTTGGGGGGGGGTGTCCGCCAGACAAAATTTCATGGGGGGGTGGGGGGGGTGTCGGCCAAATTTTCGAGGGGGGGGGGGGGGGTACGATGGGGGGTGCCCGGTTTTCGGGGGGTGGCACGGTGCCCCCCCCACCCCCCCAACCGACGGTCTGGGGGGGTCTGGGGGGGGGTGTACCCCCCCCCCCCCCCCCCCCGCCCACGGTATTGTAGAGATGTAACGGTCAAAAAAAAAAATTTTTTTTATTTTTTTAAAAAGTAAAAAAATGAGCATTTTTTTATTAAAAAATTTTGAAATTTTTTCTTTATGTGCCCTGAAAAACTGCCGTTTTTGGCATAGCAATTTTTCGAAAGTTCAACAAAAATTTTCTTTGACTTTACCTTGTCCACTTGGTCTTCAATGCTAGCAGGTGGTATTCCTGATCGATTTATCGACTGTTTTCAGCCTTGGTGAGTGATGATCGACTCGCGCATTGAAGTACTTGAGCGTCGCAAAGGCTAGTTCAACAAATTCCGGATGCCGCTAAGGTGAGATAGAAGCAGAGAACTCATATTTATGCATCGTTTTTCAGGATCTCGAAAGGTCGAAATTGTACTGTCTGCCACTGCAAGCGCACCTTGTCTGTTGGTTGCTCGTTCGCTGTTTCGCCTCGTGTCGTCAGCATGATCACACCGGTTTGTTGTTGAACTTGTTTCCGTGTTATTTGAGGTGAATTGAGAGGCAAAACACGAGACGTGATGTCGTCGGTGGAAAAATGGGGTCGCTGAAACCAAGTCTGAAATTTTCACCCTCCCATATGAGTGGGGTCATATAGTAAGTCGGTGACTCCTCAGATGGTGATATTCGGACTCACTGAAAAATTCTGAAGAACTTTGATTTTAAACAAAAATTAAAAAAAAATTTTTTGTTAAAGAAAAACGTATAGAAATTTTTTTTGACCGTTACATCTCTAGATAATACTGAGCCAAAAAAAAAACTGACCAGAAAAAACTATGCCAACAACGGCTCCAAAACCGAAATCGAAATTGTTTTTACGTCAGTCGATTGTTGGCTGCTGTGGCTGTCACTTGTGTCAGTAACCACGGTTAATAATCATTGTGGCCGCCGAAACATGGTTTCACAGTTGATATCGCGAGCTGTGATTTTAGCCGGTGGCATGCTTTATCCGCATATCGCAGCTACAAGGCGGTCAGAACAAAAGTGCGTGTTGAAGGAAGTGCTTTGCTTCTTTTGGGTTTTGAATGAGGCTCATGTAGTATTTTTTGAAATTATTGAGCAATACGTAACTGAACGAAGTAATAAT
>JASANC010002955.1:0-17869 GCA_030248135.1 Theristus sp. LFF4_11
TAATACCTTTAGTACAGTATCAATAGTATTTTTGCCATTTTAAAGGTGTACACCAACTGGCGCCTGCAGTGTCTGAAGCAACGCAAGCACTGTGGTTTCGGCACGGCCGAGATGAACACGCTCTATCGGTTTTGGTCGTTCTTTTTACGCGACAATTTCAACCGTAAAATGTACGACGAGTTTCGACGATTGGCGGTCGAAGATGCAAATGCTAGTCATCGGTTAGTTGGCTTGCTTTATGATGTCCGTTGTTGTCGTGCATTGCATTTTGTGCTAAACGTGCGTGTCATGGTGTTACGTTAACGTGGAACATGCCATGTGAGGCCTTTTGAGTTTGCTAATAGCGCCGTTGGCGGTGCCGCGGTTCAAGTCGCGCACGAGCATCATCCGTCGGTTGGTGTGATGGATTTGAAACACAACATGTCTGAACCTGTCCGATTCTGTATCTGACGACGGCATTTGTAATTCTGACTGACCAAAACGGCTGCTGTGCAAACGTCGCGTGTCTTTGTGATCACATCTTCGCAGCAGCATTCATTCACTTTTGCAGCTATGGTCTCGAGTGCCTGTTTCGGTTCTACAGTTACGGGTTGGAGCGCAAATTCCGGCCGGAGATCTACCTGGATTTCATGCAAGAGACGATCAACGACGTCCGCAGGCAGCAGCTGTACGGACTCGAGAAGTTCTGGGCGTTTCTCAAGTACTACAAGTACTCGAGACGCTTGGACGTGCAGCCGTTCCTCAAGGAGCAACTCGCAAAGTACAAGAAACTGGACGACTTCGTTCGAAAGGATGACGTGAGTACTGCTGAAAGTGGCTTTCAGTAGCTTGCACAGATTCGGCCGAGAACAACATGGCCGATGGCATGCGCGTGGTCGCTGTTTCAGCCAGCACTAGCCCATCTGAACTGCTGTTGCTTTGTGTTATAGCCAACCATGTTTTATGATTTTGTGTTTTTCAGCCAGCAGTGGCAGCGAAAATGGAGCTTGAGGCCGAAGGCGAGCGCACAGCGTCGACGAGCAGCAGACGGCATGCAACCATGTCACCCGGCCAGTCGACTAGCACTTTGGCTGCTGACGCTGCTGCTGCCACGGCAAACACAAAGCCAAAGCTCATGTCAACCTCATAATAATACTCCAATACAACCGTCATCGCCGTCATGTGCGCCATACATCCGCCTTTCCCCCACTCCCCCCAATTGTCTCTCAGTGCTCCCACGAACTTGCTATTGTTTCAGTGCTTCTTCGTTCGCTAATAGTCTCCCTCCATTGTAGTAAGCACACCACACATATTAACTTGTGTTAGCTTTTTTTATAGTCAATCATGATGTTTTTGTTGCAGCTACTGGATCACACAGATGCTACTATAATGTGCTACTATAATGTGCTACTATAATGTTCAGGTTGGCGTCATAAAATCGTACATCAAATTTTAGGTGTTTTTCATTATTGCGTTAAAGCATCTCGCATTATTTCTTGATCATCCAGTATCCATGACCACCCGTACACAAAAAGCAGAACGAACTGTTGATTTGTTGTCGGTGTTTGCATGATTTTCTTCAGGTGGATTATTTAGTGGAAACGTTTGGTCACAAGCTACAGTAATGAAGTACGGTATGAAATTGATCTAGACCGAAACAAAAGTATCCTGTTCTTTGTTCGGAGTTTTAAATGAAAACCTTGGGTGTGTTTTGTGCGGGTTGTGATTTGCACACGTATTCGATTTGATAACGCTGTGTTTTATTCCAAAGTGACCAGAAAAACTGCAACTTAGTTCACCAGTTGAGCACACAAAGTCATGCGATGGATTCAAAACAAATAGCAGTTAGCCAATTGTGTTTCATTGCAGTTATACAGTTTTAATTTCGCTCTACATTCTATTACAGAGGTTATTGTAGGTTTCACATTATCACATACATTTTAGACTTCACACTACCCAATTTAATTCCAGTCCAGATTACTTGGTTGACAATGTGTCTGTTGCATGCTCATTTTATTGAAAATACGAGTTGTACGGACGGTTATCTGTCGTTGTTATAAGATGGTTTATAAGATGGTTTATTTCACAATCACAAAACGTGGAAGTTTATCATGCAACAAAGCCACAAATTTTATTTGTATGTTCTTCATGTTGGTCATTATCATGCGCGGTACCATTTTTTATTGTTTTGGATTAATTTTTTTGGCGGGCAACATTTTGTATGAAAAGACCAGTGAATATAAGATTATGATATGATAGGAGATTTATTGTTTATCTTGAGAGTTTTGCTTGCTTCTAGGGCACAGTATTCTTTGGTTTCTAGCTATTTACCCACAGAATTCTCAAGGTGTTTTTTGAAAGATATTTTTATCATGTGGTTTGTTGTTGAAACGTTTCTATTGTTGAATGTTTTGATAGCGTTGCAGAGTGGTGCGGTGTCGTTGCAAATGCGCTCTTGTTACGTGCTCCTAGAATAGTCAGTCGTCTTTTAGTTGTGCTATATTTTCTTGAGTCTGTGTCACTCGCTAACTAGCATTTTTGACAGCCCAACTTTTCGTTGCTACAGCTGACATGGTGGTAAAACGTAGCCGCTTTGAGGGTACTTGAAAATTTATCTCCCAAAAATATGATGATTTCACAAATCACAAATTTTCCTCTTGTGCGAGTGACACTGCAAAGTAGTCCTGTTGTGCATTTTAAAAATTGGAACAGTGAGTTTCTGTAATTGTGCAAAACCGCACGTGTTTATTGTTGTCGGTTATTACAACCGACTTTCCCAAGTTTTGTTACCAATGAACCTGCTATTCGAATGTTACTAATGTGTGTGTGTGTGTTTCTAAAATATTGTTTTGTTGTTTTTTACTCCTATTCTAAATTGATTAATGGCTGTCGGGCGAGATAGTACATCACAAGATAGAGCAAGGAGTGAGTCGCGAATATCATCATGCCACAACAATCAAACACAGGTTTTTGTCTTTTGTTTTCTGCAACATTTGTTTTGTATTCGAACGAAAGCGCCTAAAACGAACTGAATGGAAACTGTGCCAGTGTCTGATTGTCTTTACAACGTCATGTCAATTTTTATATTTCAGCTTAATCGTTGCAATTTATTGGAAAATACAATGCACTTGTTTTTTGGTGTGGTATTGTGTTATTATTGTAATTGGGGTGTTTTTTGCAAGTTGGATTTCTGTGTTTTGAATTATGTGTGGTGGGCTCGTTAGTTCGAAATCAACCACACCAATTATTATCGATTGTTGCGTAGATTCGATGTATTTTCATCTAGCTACAATTTCAAAAACTGGCTACCATTTTATTAAGTTGTGTAATTTACATAAATCCAAGCCACCAGACCAGCGTATATTAAAATAATTCAGTACAACAATCCGTCAGTTTTTTGTTCTTGTCTCACGTGGTTTTTATTGCTCAGTGTTTTCTTTTTAGCTCGTTTCAAATTGAAACTTGTTTACTTTTTTGTTCTTGTGTGCACCAATTTTTATAAGCAGATTTTTATTCAACTTGATAACCAATTGAGACAGAGAAATATCACTAGTTCATAATATCATACCGGTAAATGAAACTTTGTGCGATGCTTACGAACGACGTGTCAATCGTTTTTTGGCATCTAAATTTCTATCTATATTAGTATATTATCAATTTTTAGCTTCTGCGACTCAATGGGTTTGCAGATGTGAAAGGAAAGTAGTTTCAATCTTTATGTGGCAATTCAAAATCGCCAAAGTGACTGTGCCCAATTTAAGGGACTCGGATCACTTTGCTAATTTTGAATTCCCGTATCATGCATGAAACTGTTTGCCTGTCTTTGCGCGCATTGTGTCTCGGAACCAAAATAAAAGATCATACTAGCATTTGACCCGCGCTTACGACACGGTTTAAAAATACATTTTTGATTTGGAGCTGCTCCAACCCGCTGTTCTAGATTTCAATTTATACATAATATTTCACGTTCAAAGCAAGCTATACCCGTCGGTGCAGGATTGTTTGCTTCTACTTTTGGAAGTTGCAGCATTTTAAACAATGTCTACCAACTTTATTTTTGCGAAGTAATGTTCTGCGAATTTTACTGCTAATGCTGTTGATCATAAGCTGATTTAGTCACCACCATAGCATTCAGCATTAATTAATTGTGTGGACTGTTTGATTAAAACCCCGTTCCGCTGATTTCAGCATTCCCGTTCAAAGTATCAAAAACCAATCTTGTTTAATCAGCAACAATCAACTGCATTCCCGTTCAAAATAAAAAAGGAACCTTTCTTGATCAGCAGCATTCCGCTGCCATTCCCGTTCAAAACAACAAAAGCCAATCTTGCTTATTGGAAACAATCAAATGCATTCCCGTTCAAAATGTTTGAAGTAATTTTTTGATCAGCAACAATCAACTGCCATTCCCGTTCAAAAATCAATCTTCTATCAGATATGTCGGTAATGGTTGTTTTTAATAAAAAAGCTTCATGACAGTCGTATGTACATGTTATGTTTCATCAGCAATTATACGCTAAATCGACCTTTTGAGCCAAAGGTGCAAGATCAGACGTGAACGATGTTTTCAAATGGAATTGGAAATGCAACATGTCTCATAACGACCAAACAAATAAAAAATAGTTGCCTGAGAGTATGGTTGATCGGATTAACTTAGCAATATGTGAGATGTGGACGCACAAAAAAGTGTGGACAGACACACACACATGCAGCTACTGTCTTAGTATAATAGAAGAAAATAGATTCGTTGTCACAAAACGGTTACCACAAAGAGTTGCACTTACTCTTGCACACTGTCGTGTTGTTTCTTTCAATGCTCTAAATGTATTTCGTTTTTCCACGAATTCACCGAATTGTGAACACTGAATCCTGCCTGCCTTCTATCTTTGAAAAAAGTCGATAAACACAATTCCTGTGAACTGATTTCACAATGTGCTTATTCAACTGCTACAACATATTGTGTGGTGTGGGCAAAATTGCAGCGAAATAAAAAGTTGTAATCTTTGTTTCAACTGTCTGATTGCTTGTTTCAAAGGTTTTGTTGCAATTGTTGCTTTTTGAAATGGAAAAATTGTTTTTTTGGGTTATTTACGGAGACATTTCTTTCGTGTTGCATAGACGCACACATTTTGTTTGCGAACAGTTTCACGTTTGAATAGATTCTTTTCTATGTGATACTACTGTACAACAACAACGTAACTACAGTATGTTCGTTTAAACCTGTCACTTTTCAAGGAATACAGACTATGCAATGAACATTGACTTTTAGTGAGAACGACGAATGTATCGGGTTTGGTTAAAAATCAAATACCCCATTTGTGGCTAATTATGTTTTCTTGCAAAACCCGATCTCGTTATTTTTTTCGTGAGCTTTGTGAGAAAAGTGACAGGTTTAAACGAACATACTGTAATCGGTTTTACCATGGGATTTTTTATTGTCGAGCAACAACATTTGCCGCGCTTTGTTTATTTTTTGTGATTTCTGTCTCATTTCTATTGTATGTTGTATCAAATAAAGCTCCTGAAATAGAATGACGAGTGACTGAATTTGTCAAACAAAAGAAACAACACCAAAAACAATCAGTTGCATCAAGTATTTTCATTGTCTGTGATTGTTGGCGGGGGCGTTACCGTGATCAAGCATCGATCGTCACCGCTCCTGCTGACTGAGGCAACGCCGACTTCTGACGAGCTCACGTGTGCCACAATTCGCTCCGCTAATTCAGGCTGCATGATAAAATGGACAAGTCAGCAAGCAGCAGACAAATGGTATTGACACGGCAGGCATCGGCACACCAAAGAAACGAGCAACACAACATGAACGTTGAGAACAAACCGCCGGCTGCGCGTGAGGCGCCGCACGAATGACGGCAATCTGCACGGCGCAGTTGGACTGCAGCAAGCGTGACACCGCCGCCAGTTTAACGCCCAAATCATGATCGTTGATTTTAGTGAACACTCTGTGAATTTGAAAGCAACTTTCACTTTGTAGCTTCGCACGGTTCAAGCAGCCACTAAGGGGTGCATGGATGGGTATTCATACAGCACACCGGTCACCCACACCCAGTAGACCGGTCACACCCGAGAACTTGTCTGTTAATCGTCTGTTAACACGCAGACCACTTGTAATGTGAACTAATAAAAGTTTGAGCTAACGGAGTACTGTAATGACCATTTTGGGTCTCGACACGATCTTTCCTGATTGTCAAGGATTTTTAGTGAAATGTCTCTTAAAGCATGAAACACAGTCTAATATTGAATTTATCCATTGAATTTAATTCAACATTGAACCCATTGAATATTATAACACGGAGAACGGTAATGATTATGTCAAGTCATCTGTGGCATCTTGACACGATCTCGCAATCTTGATCTTGACCACGATTTTCTCCAGTTGAGGCTTGCGAAGCCTTAGGACACCCAACTTCTTCATTGCTCCGGGATGAGTAGGGTTGAAAAAAACCGGTATTTTTCAAATCGCGGTAAAAAAAACCGGTATTTTTACCGTTTTTTACCGGTAAAAAACGAAAAAAAACCGGAGTATTATTTGGTGAGAATTGTTGAAAACCAATGGTACGAAGACTCGTACAACAAGTTACGAGTTGTTGAAGTTAGTCTTTCGTTACAAAACACAACCCACAAGTGTGTTTTTTGCCAATGTAACAGAAACCATGATTCTGACAGGCTTTTGAACATGAAATTCAATAAAATACAGCTTCGAACAATTGACCAAGGCATATGTATGTTTATTGTTTGGTATGGTCACAGTCACAACCGGATACCGGAAATCTGGTCACAAGCTCAATCACAGTACCACTTTTTTGTAGCTGCATAGAAAGAAAGACATGTATGGATGTGTGCGGACCAGAACTGTGCGACGGTGTGGTGAAACGTGGTGCAGATGCCGCAAGTAAGATTTGCGGCAGATTCACCTATTTTGCGGCATCTTCACCTTCCACAAAACTTGCAGCGAAAAATTCCGTTTTTGCGGCACCAAATGGACGGCCGACTGGTATAAAATTTTCTCGAATAATATTCTGTTTTATTCGTGGCATTTTTGTTTCTTGCAGTCAGGTTGCTTTCTAAAAAAATATTTCACTCGCGACGCGCCAGTTTCACTGAAACACGAAAGACCAAATTCTGGCGTTCACGGCCAATTCGATAGGGAAAGGGTGTTTGGCTTGGTGGTCCGAAGCCAAAGTCATCACCCAGTTAGGATACAAAAAGGAAATCCGAATTTTTCACTCAGGACTCAGCGCATACACAAGCACACGAAAAACAATAAAACAAAATACTGCTTTTCTGTGTTGCCCGCAGGTTCTTGTTTTCGTCGGGTCGGGGTCGGGCACACTTGATGTTGGTACCATTAAGTGCAAAACTATGACCAAAACAAAGGAAGCACAATGAAAAAATTTCACGTCAAAAATTGAAAAAAACGGGAAAAAACCGGGAAAAATACCTGGTTGTTTTCGCGTTTTTTTCAGGACCCCATTTTTAGCCTCCGTAAAAAACGCGTAAAACGCGTTTTTTACCGGTAAAAAAACGGTATTTTTACCTTTTCAACCCTAGGGATGAGACGTAATTTTCTTATTGCACAGCTACTTTGTGTTTGCAACACAATTCTGCAGGTGTCCTAAGGCTTCGCAAGCCATTATCACGGCAAATCGTGAAAAAATCTGTCCCAAGGGTACAATAGTTGAGTTTCAGTGCCAATGCTGGATGATGAAAGAACATCGTGTCAAGACCCAAAATAGTCGTTACCGTACTCCAACAGCCCAAACTCCGTATTTCACTCCATACAATTTGCATGTTAACAGACAACATAACAAAGTTTTCTGGTGTGACCGATCTGCTGGGTGACCGGTCTGCTGGATGAATACACATGGAGGTGCGTCCCGTGGACCGATGCGGTCATCACTTGAGGGCGGCGTCTGAATGCCTACAATTTCGATCGCTCTCGACCGCTGTATCACCGAAACGCAGCGAGTCCGAACGTTTCGTTTTTCAATGAAGATGACTGATTTTACTGGTTGTTGTTTGAACAACGTTTGCCGACACACTTTCTTCACAGCAAATTCAATCAGCCAACCAACCGAACTTGGCGAACTTTTCGAGCAGCTGACTTTTGTTGTTTCTTTTGAGGATGCTTTAACCAAGCGTCTGAGCCAGAAGCGTTTGTCAAGTGCATGTTGTTTGTATTCTGTTCGTCTGGTCGCAGTCGCAGGTCGCGCTCTGCTGCGTAGAGACGTGCCTTCGATTCTGACATGATGCCAATCAGTTCACCAGACAGGTCGTACAGTCGAACGCGACGACGCTCATTGACGCCTGACTCAAGAAATTCCGCTGAAAATTAGTTTGGTTTTGCGGCTTTGTCAATGTCAGACACAAAATTTTGCTAAACTTGCATAAATATTCGATCGGTATCTTGCTTTGTGGCGTAGTTAACGTTCGGCTGGGTGCTTGCTGACATCGCGATTGATTCAAATGCAGCCCTGTTGATTGGTCGCACAAATGATTCTTGATCTTGAACGACGATCTTGTGCTGTTGCAACGCCAATTGCGCTGAAGAGGTCGCGTTGTTGAGGCGCACAAGCACACAATGACACCACTGTTCATACGGAATTGAGCAAAAACAAGCCGTTGACATTGGATCATGCCTGAGGAGACTAAGCTTCAAAGTGAAAATCCGGGTTTGTTTCATATTATTTTCTGAATAGATTGCTGTTTACTGCAAGAAAATCCAGGATGCAGCCATGACTGTAGGATAACCGAGGAAAGGAGAACTGAGCATGGATAACGTCACGATAACATGGTCACGCGGAAAACTGAGTCCCACGCATGACCATAGTTATTCTATGGGGGCCTGGCTCCTTCCCAAAAAGTGCCCCTGGAAAGTTCCGCCATATGGGAGTCATTCGGAACGCGCTTGGAATGATCGGACTGGTCAAAATTTTGAAATTACATAGATAGATGGCTAAAACGATAAAAAAAGCAATAAAATCAGTTAAATAATGCTTAAAATACGCTACAAATTAAGAATAAACGCAAAATTTTAAAGAATTTCGAGCAAAAATGGTTAATTTTGGTCAAAAATTGACTCATTTTATGTCTTCGAAGACAAATTAAACCCCCCCACCCCCCCCCATCAGTACCGTGGGGGGGGGGGGGGGGGGGGGGGGTACACCCCCCCAGAGCACCCGAGACCGTCGGGTGGGGGCGGGGGGCGGGCGGGGCCACCGTGCCACCCCCCCCTAAAACCGGGCACCCCCCCATCGTACCCCCCCCCCTCGAAAATTTGGCCGACACCCCCCCCACCCCCCCATGAAATTTTGTCTGGCGGACACCCCCCCCCCAAAATTTTCTGCACACCCTGAAATTTTTTTCGAAAATCATGATTTTTTGTCTATAAAGTCCATAATATAAGCTGAATATATGAAAACTTGACCATCGTCAATGTAATTTCAACGATGTTGCAGCAAAATTTTGCGTTTTTCCTGCAAAATTTAAGAGACAAATTCTGCTGGGGGGGGTGGGGGGGTGGGCCCCCCCCCCCACAGAAAATTTTGAAAAAATGCACCCCCCCCCATGGGACCCCCCTGGGGGGGTCCCACGTTACCATAGGTTGGACCCCCCCCTCACTTTTTGGTCGGCACCCCCCCCCACGGTACCATACCCCCCCCCCCCCTCGAAATTTTTTTTGGGCCCACGGTACTGCCCCCCATCTCGACCCCTGTGCACGGGCAGCAAATTTTCCTGAGGGGGGGGGTGCACTGGCAGAAAAATTTCGTGAGGGGGGGGGGTGCACACGCACGGGATCGCACGGTGGACCCCCAATAAAACAATAAAACAAAATACTGCTTTTCTGTGTTGCCCGCAGGTTCTTGTTTTCGTCGGGTCGGGGTCGGGCACACTTGATGTTGGTACCATTAAGTGCAAAACTATGACCAAAACAAAGGAAGCACAATGAAAAAATTTCACGTCAAAAATTGAAAAAAACGGGAAAAAACCGGGAAAAATACCTGGTTGTTTTCGCGTTTTTTTCAGGACCCCATTTTTAGCCTCCGTAAAAAACGCGTAAAACGCGTTTTTTACCGGTAAAAAAACGGTATTTTTACCTTTTCAACCCTAGGGATGAGACGTAATTTTCTTATTGCACAGCTACTTTGTGTTTGCAACACAATTCTGCAGGTGTCCTAAGGCTTCGCAAGCCATTATCACGGCAAATCGTGAAAAAATCTGTCCCAAGGGTACAATAGTTGAGTTTCAGTGCCAATGCTGGATGATGAGGGAACATCGTGTCAAGACCCAAAATAGTCGTTACCATACTCCAACAGCCCAAACTCCGTATTTCACTCCATACAATTTGCATGTTAACAGACAACATAACAAAGTTTTCTGGTGTGACCGATCTGCTGGGTGACCGGTCTGCTGGATGAATACACATGGAGGTGCGTCCCGTGGACCGATGCGGTCATCACTTGAGGGCGGCGTCTGAATGCCTACAATTTCGATCGCTCTCGACCGCTGTATCACCGAAACGCAGCGAGTCCGAACGTTTCGTTTTTCAATGAAGATGACTGATTTTACTGGTTGTTGTTTGAACAACGTTTGCCGACACACTTTCTTCACAGCAAATTCAATCAGCCAACCAACCGAACTTGGCGAACTTTTCGAGCAGCTGACTTTTGTTGTTTCTTTTGAGGATGCTTTAACCAAGCGTCTGAGCCAGAAGCGTTTGTCAAGTGCATGTTGTTTGTATTCTGTTCGTCTGGTCGCAGTCGCAGGTCGCGCTCTGCTGCGTAGAGACGTGCCTTCGATTCTGACATGATGCCAATCAGTTCACCAGACAGGTCGTACAGTCGAACGCGACGACGCTCATTGACGCCTGACTCAAGAAATTCCGCTGAAAATTAGTTTGGTTTTGCGGCTTTGTCAATGTCAGACACAAAATTTTGCTAAACTTGCATAAATATTCGATCGGTATCTTGCTTTGTGGCGTAGTTAACGTTCGGCTGGGTGCTTGCTGACATCGCGATTGATTCAAATGCAGCCCTGTTGATTGGTCGCACAAATGATTCTTGATCTTGAACGACGATCTTGTGCTGTTGCAACGCCAATTGCGCTGAAGAGGTCGCGTTGTTGAGGCGCACAAGCACACAATGACACCACTGTTCATACGGAATTGAGCAAAAACAAGCCGTTGACATTGGATCATGCCTGAGGAGACTAAGATTCAAAGTGAAAATCCGGGTTTGTTTCATATTATTTTCTGAATAGATTGCTGTTTACTGCAAGAAAATCCAGGATGCAGCCATGACTGTAGGATAACCGAGGAAAGGAGAACTGAGCATGGATAACGTCACGATAACATGGTCACGCGGAAAACTGAGTCCCACGCATGACCATAGTTATTCTATGGGGGCCTGGCTCCTTCCCAAAAAGTGCCCCTGGACATAGTTGTTCCAGAGCCGAGGGTTGGGGGGGGGGCGATATAGATAGCTGGAACAAATTTTCCAGATAGATAGATAGCTGGAAAATTTTGGGGGGGGCCGCGGGGGGGGGCCATGTGACTTTGGGGGGGGGCCGGTCAAAATTTTGAAATTAGATAGATAGATAGCTAAAACGCTAAGAAGCTATAAAAACAGCTAAATAAGGCTTAAAATACGCTAAAAATCAAGTATAAATGCATATTTAACCTAAAATTAGCACAATTTTCAAGAATTTTGAGCAAAAATGGTCAATTTTGGTCAAAAATTGACTCATTTTATGTCTTCGAAGACAAAATTTTTTAGATAGATAGCTGGCTGAAAAATTTTTTTAGATAGATAATAGCTGAGCCGAAAAATGTTCTCTGATAGAGATAGATTCAAAAATTTTTTGGGGGGGGCCGGCCCCCCCAGGCCCCCCCCTAGAACAACTATGCCCCTGGAAAGTTCCGCCATATGGGAGTCATTCGGAACGCGCTTGGAATGATCGGACTGGTCAAAATTTTGAAATTACATAGATAGATGGCTAAAACGATAAAAAAAAGCAATAAAATCAGTTAAATAATGCTTAAAATACGCTACAAATTAAGAATAAACGCAAAATTTTAAAGAATTTCGAGCAAAAATGGTTAATTTTGGTCAAAAATTGACTCATTTTATGTCTTCGAAGACAAATTAAACCCCCCCCCCCCCCCCCCATCTCGACCCCTGTGCACGGGCAGCAAATTTTCCTGCGGGGGGGGGGTGCACTGGCATAAAAATTTCGTGAGGGGGGGGGGGGTGTGCACACGCACGGGATCGCACGGGTAATACCAAATTTTTGCCTTAGAAAAACACAGAAATTCTTGTAAAATACAGAATATTTTGTGCAAAGAAGCTGCTTGTTTGGTCAGAAACAACAAAATATATGCAGGGACAGACACAAACGTCAAGAAAAATGCAAAAATTACGGTATTTTTGGAAAAAATTGAGTTGAGATTGACCACCGTGAGGGGGGGGGGTGCGATCCCGTGTTTTCTCGCGGAGGGGGGTGGGGGGGAGTCTAGTACCCGTGTCGAGGTAAAGGGGGGAGGGGGGCAGTACCGAAGGCGAAAGCAAATTTTCGAGGGGGGGGGGGTGTCGTCACGTGGGGGGGGGGGTGCCGAAAATTTTTCAGTGGGGGGGGTGTCAGTCATGGTACAGTGACACCCCCCAGGCGTGGGCCATGGGGGGGGGGTGCACTATTGTAGAAAATTTTCTGGGGGGGGGTGCACACCCCCCACCCCACCCATGAGATTTTTTGGCTTAAATTTTGAAGGAAAAACGCTAAATTTTGCTGCAAAATCTTTGAAATTACAATGAAGAATGTCAAGTTATCATATATTTAGCTTATATTATGGACTTTAAAGACAAAAAATCATGATTTTTGAGCAAAAATTCATGATTTTTGGGTGGTCCGAGAAATTTTTTGGGGGGTGTCACTGTTACTTAGGTCCATCTACTATGGGGGGGGGGTGGGGGGGGTCTAGCAAATTTCGAGGGGGGGGGTGTGGATGGTCCAGTGTCAGGTTTTGGGGGGTGGGTGTCGCGTGACCGCCCCCCCCCCCCCCCCCCCCCGCGCGGAGGTCTCGGGTGCTCTGGGGGGGGCATAGTTGTTCTCGGGGAAGGCCTGGGGGGGGCCGGCCCCCCCCCCAAAAAATTTTCGAATCTATCTCTATCAGACAGGTTTTTTCGGCTCAGCTATTATCTATCTAAAAAATTTTTTTAGCCAGCTATCTGTCTGAAAATTTTTGTCTTCGAAGACATGAAATGAGTCAATTTTTGACCAAAATTGACCATTTTTGCTCGTAATTCTTGAAAATTTCGCTAATTTTAGGTAAAATACGCGTTTATACTTGAATTTTAGTGTATTTTTAGCATTATTTTGCTGTTTTTATAGCTTTTTAGCGTTTTAGCTATCTATCTATCAAATTTCAAAATTTTGACCGGCCCCCCCCAAAGTCACAAGGCCCCCCCCCCCGCGTAGGGTTGTTAAACAAAAATGAAAATTTTTTTTTTAAAAAAAAGTGGTTAAAAAAAAACAAAAAAGCCGATTTTTTTTTTTAAATTCGAAAAAATTTCCTCTAATATGCTCTGAAAACCTCAATTTTGGCACAATTTTTCGAAAGTTCAACAAAAATTTTCTTTGATTATACCTCGTAAAACCTGTAGCAGTCGATTTTGTGTCGTTTTACCGACTGATTTTAGGCTTCGACAACATCTGCGATGAAGTTTTTGAGCGTCCCAAAGCTTAGCTTACCATTTCCGATGCAGATAAGGTGACGATTCGCCTCGCAGAGCGTCCGATTGTGCTCGCTGCACCGTTTGCAAGCGCTACGTTGTCTGGTTGCTGCTTCGTGTCGTGTCGTCGCGACACCATCAGAAGAATTGATCGAATTTCAAGGCGGTATGTTTGTCTTCACTTTAGCATTAGCTTAGCTGGGGACAATTAGTGACGTTTTGGAGGTCAAAACACAAGAAGAGGCATGGTGACGGTTTGGAAAAGGGGTAATTGAGGTCACCAAAACAAAATCTGCAAAGTTCCGCCATACGGGTGTCATTCGGGAGGCGCTTGCATATCATATGTGGTTCTTCGGACTCCCTGATTGATTTAGCACAACTTTGATTTTTGAAATTAAAAAAAAAAAATTTGAAAAAAAAAACAAAAATGACGATTTTTGTTTTTTTTAACAACCCTACCCCCGCGGCCCCCCCAAAATTTTCCAGCTATCTATCTATCTAGAAAATTTGCTCCAGCTATCTATATCGGCCCCCCCAACCCCTCGGCTCTGGAACAACTATGGGGGGGAAGGGGTCGGGGGTGTACCCCCCACCCCCCCCCTCGGGGGGTACACGGGTATCTGCCCGTGCACGGGCAGGATTTTCGGCTGAGGGGGGGGGGTGGACCCCCCCACCCCCCCGCACTTTCGCTACTGTTTCAGAGCATATTAGAGAAAAAATTTTCGAATTAAAAAAAAAATCGGCATTTTTGTTTTTTTAATCACTTTTTTTTAATTTTCATTTTTGTTTAACAACAACCCTAGGTATGGTGCCGTGGGGGGGGGGGGGGGTGCCGACCAAAAAGTGAGGGGGGGTCCAACCTATGGTAACGTGGGACCCCCCATGGGGGTCCCATGGGGAGGGTGCATTTTTTCAAAATTTTTCTGTGGGGGGTCCACCTAAAGATGTAACGGTAAAAAAAATTTATTTTTTATATATTTTTTAATGAGCATTTTTTTATTTTTTTTATTAAAAATTTTTGAAATTTTTTCTTTAATGTGCCCTGAAAATGCCGTTTTTGGCATAATTTTTCGAAAGTTCAACAAAAATTTTCTTTGACTTTAACTTGTCACTTAGTCTTCAACGCTGCAGGTGGTATTCTGGATCGATTTATCGACTGTTTTCAGCCTTGGTGAGTGACGATCGACTCTCGCATTGAAGTACTTGAGCGTGGCAAAGGCTAGTTCAACAAATTCCGATGCCGCTAAGGTGTGATAGAAGCAGAGAACTCACATTTATGCATCGTTTTTCAGGATCTCGAAAGGTCGAAATTGCACTGTCTGCCACTGCAAGCGTAACTTCGTTGGTTGCTCGTTGCTGTTTCGCCTCGTGTCGTCAGCATGATCACACCGGTTTGTTGTTGAACTTGTTGTTTCCATGTTATTTGAGGTGAATTGAGAGGCAAAACCATAGTTGTTCTAGGGGGGGCCTGGGGGGGGGGGGGCCGCCCCCCCAAAAAATTTTCGAATCTATCTCTATCAGACAGGTTTTTTCGGCTCAGCTATTATCTATCTAAAAAAGATTTTCAGCCAGCTATCTACGGTATCTGAAAATTTTTGTCTTCGAAGACATAAAATGAGTCAATTTTTGACCAAAATTGACCATTTTTGCTCGTAATTCTTGAAAATTTCGCTAATTTTAGGTAAAATACGCGTTTATACTTGAATTTTAGTGTATTTTTAGCATTATTTTGCTGTTTTTATAGCTTTTTAGCGTTTTAGCTATCTATCTATCAAATTTCAAAATTTTGACCGGCCCCCCCCAAAGTCACATGCCCCCCCCCCGCGGCCCCCCCCCCAAAATTTTCCAGCTATCTATCTATCTAGAAAATTTGCTCCAGCTATCTATATCGGCCCCCCCCAACCCCTCGGCTCTGGAACAACTATGGGCAAAACACGAGACGTGATGTCGTCGGTGGGAAAATGGGGTCGCCGAAACCAAGTCTGAAATTTTCACCCTCCTCCCATATGAGTGGGGGTCATATGGTAAGTCGGTGGCTCCTCAGATGGTGATATTCGGACTCCCTGAAAAATTCTGAACAACTTTGATGAAAAAAAAAATTAAAAAAATATTTTTTTTAAAGAAAAAAAATAGGAAATTTTTTTTCTTGACATCTCTAGGTCCACCCCCCACTCCCCATGATATTTTTTCGTTTAAATTTTAAAGGAAAAACGCTAAATTTTGCTGCAAAATCTTTGAAATTACAATGAAGATGGTCAAGTTATCATATATTCAGCTTATATTATTATAGACTTTATAGACAAAAAAATCATGATTTTCGAAAAATTTTTTAGGGTGTACAGAACATTTTGGGGGGTCTCCGCCAGACAAAATTTCATGGGGGTGGGGGGGGGGTGTCGGCCAAATTTTCGAGGGGGGGGGTCCGATGGGGGGGGGGTGCCCGGTTTTAGGGGGGGGGGTGGCACGGTGCCTTTAGCAGTCGATTTTGGACCGTTTTACCGACTGATTTCAGGCTTCAACAACATCTACGATGAAGTTTTTAAGCGTCCCAAAGGTTGGCTTACCATTTCCGATGCAGATAAGGTGACGATTCGCCTCGCAATCTAAATTTGAGCGTCCGAGCTGCTCCGTTTGCAAGCGTTACGTATACGTTGTCTGGTTGCTGTTTCGTGTCCTGCCGTCGCGACACATCATCAGAATTGATCGAATTTCAAGCCGGTATGTGTATTTTCACTTGGGCTGGGGACAATTAGTGACGATATGGGGGTCAAAACACAAGAGGTATGGTAACGGTTTAGAAAAGGGGTAAATGAGGTCACCCAAACAAAATCTGAAATGTTCCGCCATGCGGGAGTCATTCGGGAGGCGATTGCACATGAAATGTGGTTCTTCGAACTCCCTGGTTGATTTAGCACAACTTTGATTTTTGAAATTAAAAAATTTTTTTTACAAAACAAAAATGACGATTTTTGTTTTTTTTAACAACCCTACTAGGGGGCCTGTCCTGGGGGAGCGGTCCCCTCCCCAAAAATTTTTTCGAATCTATCTCTATCAGAGAAGATTTTTCGGCTCAGCTATTATCTATCTAAAAAATCTAGCCATCTATCTATCTGAAAACTTGTGTCTTCGAAGACACAAAATGAGTCAATTTCTGACCAAAAATTGACCATTTTTGCTCAAAATTCTTGAAAATTTTGCTAATTTTCAATAAAATACGCGTGTATTTAGCCTTGATTTTTAGCCTGTTTTAAGCATTATTTAGCTGTTTTTATTGCTTTTTAGCGTTTTAGCTATCTTTTTTCGCAAACTTTCCAGATTAGGGTTGTTAAACAAAAATGAAATTTAAAAAAAAATGATAAAAAAAACAAAAATGCCGATTTTTTTTTTAAATTCGAAAAATTTTCCTCTAATATGCTCTGAAAACCTCAATTTTGGCAAAATTTTTCGAAAGTTCAACAATTTTTTTTTGATTATACCTCGTAAAACCTTTAGCAGTCGATTTTGGGCCAGGGGTCGAGCCCGATTTTTGGCGAATCCGAGAGGGGGGGGGGGGTCCCCCCAAATTTGGGGGGGGGGGGTCGTCCCGGGTGGGGGTGGGGGTGGGGGATAGTTGGTCTAGGGGGGGGGCTGGGGGGGGCCGGCCCCCCCAAAAAAATTTCGAATCTATCTCTATCAGACAGGTTTTTTCGGCTCAGCTATTATCTATCTAAAAAAAATTTTCAGCCAGCTATCTATCTAAAAATTTTTGTCTTCGAAGACATAAAATGAGTCAATTTTTGACTAAAATTGACTATTTTTGCTCGTAATTCTTGAAAATTTCGCTAATTTTAGATAAAATACGCATTTATACTTGATTTTTAGTGTATTTTTAGCATTATTTTGCTGTTTTTATAGCTTTTTAGCGTTTTAGCTATCTATCTATCAAATTTCAAATTTTTTACGGCCCCCCCCCAATGTCACTGGGCCCCCCCCCCGCGGCCCCCCCCCCAAAATTTTCCAGCTATCTATCTATCTAGAAAATTTGCTCCAGCTATCTATATCGGCCCCCCCCCCCCCACCCCCTCGGCTCTGGAACAACTAGGGGGTGGGGGGGTCGACTCGGTTGGGGGGGAGCTCCCGAGCGAGACCGAAAATTATGGGGGGGG
>JASANC010002956.1:0-14767 GCA_030248135.1 Theristus sp. LFF4_11
CAATTGTGGTTGCGCGACTTCAGTTGCTACAAGTCAAACAAGACAAGTTGTGACTTGATCGAACAACGACAACTCCGTTCGGCTGTGTTGCAATTTGATATTTGTTATCGTCGAATTACGAATTTCCTAATTCCACCAACAACGAATATCGGGGCAATTGTTTTACATTTGCACTCAAACGGTACAAACAGTTATACAGAAATAAAGGGACAAATAATAATCGACGACAATATTATTGAATTCAAATAATAGTGTCTTCAAGAATAATAATAATAATATTTCATAATGAATAATACAATTTGGAATGATTCTTCAAAGTGTTTTGTGGGAGATTCAGTTCATAGTGTCATAGGGAGCTGCCGCTCGGACTCTGGCCCTTATATAGGTTTTAGGAACCCAGATAATGGCTGGAGCAGAGAGCAGTAACTCTCCACGAAGAGTATAGTAAACGGTTAGGTTATTACAGTTGAGTGACAATAGCAAAGGGAAATAATGGGTCACCGATACAGTTACAGTGTGTGAGTATAGAGGATCATTATCTTCATTCCACTGTGTCCAGTGTCCAACGTGCACTGTGTTGTTGTGTCTCCAGCACAGCCGGGGGTCCCGCCTTGTACAGCTTGCCTCTGCGCACGTGTGTTCAGCGGTCAGCCAGTCGGAGAACAAACGTTGAGCCTCGGTTGGCGAGTGCGATGCGTTGTTCGACGAGACACGGTAGTGAAGATGATATCGGCACTACACATGTCAGAGCACATCTGTCACTTTGCACGGTACAGATCGCGTCAGATTTTGAATGAAAGAGAGCGGAACGGGTTTGCATCACATATCAGGAAGTCATGGCGCCAAGATGTCCTTCGCACACGTTGTTCGTCGCACGCGTAGCGCTCCCACATTAATAGAAAAATGTCGCACGTCATTCTGATAGACGCAGTAGAACGCGTCGTAGATCGCTGCAAAAGAGGAGAGACAAAAAAACAATGATGTTGTTGTATGGCCTATTTTTTAAACGTGTCCTACTAAAATGACGTCATGTGCCACAAAACATGCGCTTGTCGTTCACAGCAAACCAGACTATCCGTTTAGCCGATTTCTTCCTGTAAACGTAAACAAAAAGTCGAATCAGTCACACCAAACTGAAGTTTTCGTGCCTGTACTTTGACAAACGGGCGTTTTTAAATAAAATGACGTCACATTAGTCTGGACACGTTTGAGTAAATCCACAATAGTGATGACAAAGATGGAGACAAAAACTGAGCGCCAAATCTGACTCTGGCTGATTGGCTACGTCATGTTCTTGTTTACGTGCTAAGCGGTGTGATGGTGACCGTGGGTGAACGAGCGTTCCAGAGAGACTTTGTGTTGTTGTTGTCACACAATTGGCCAGATTGACTCCATCAAACTCAGTCACTGAATCAGCGCCAGAAAACAAACAACATCTGTTCGCTATAACTCTACTATAATACCATTATCAATTCACCACTCACATGAACCCGTTGAACCGATAGATCTGATTGTCCGCGTGCTTGCCGGCACGTGACCCTTGAAAATGTTCGGTGTAAACGGCTGATCAAACTCGACCAAACGACTGCTGATTACCTGAAAAAAATCAAGGAAACTTGGTATAAATCCATTATTGGTTTTAAATTGGCTTTGACTGTGTGGTTTTTTAGAAATTGTTTGCTTGTGCACTTGCATGACATAAAAGTGCCGAATAAAACACGCATCACAGAAACACGTCAAACGAAACCAGGACACCCACGAAAGCAACTAATTCTTTCACCTGTCTATTTCTGATTGCTCTCTCCATTTAAGTTTGACGTTGCCACATCCGACGATCGCAGCAGCAGAATGTCAGCCGGAATGATCTCATTGCAGCCAACGTGCACAAAGTCGCCCACATGCACGTCACGCCACGTTTGACGCGTGTATTACTTTTCGACACTAAAATTTGTCATGGAATTTCACAAAAAATTAAAAAAGGGTTCGTAAAAGAAAACTGGTTCTGTCACTTCTCCCATACTCTGCAGTTGGACTGATTGAATTTCTGATCCGATCGAAATCTACGCCAGCCTTAGAAAATGTCCTTAATCACAGTGACACGGAGCACAAACAGAATCTGAATCACGGTGATGTACGGCCGAATGCTTCAACCTGACAAAAATGTCAATGTGTCAAAAAAATACCCAGCTTTTGAGCCCTGTAGCGCCACACCATTTTGGAATTTGCAAAATTTTGCCATAAAACTCACCGATTTGTTTTGTCCGCAAAGTGTCTCTGGACTGCAACTGTTGTTGTGTGGAGTGGAATGGCAACCGGTGACATTGTTGCTGTGTGTGACCGTGACGTGGACGTACGTGGGCGTGGTGGCACTTCCGGGACAGGTGTTGAAATTCAAGTTGTGCTAAATCAATCAGGGAGTTCAAAAAACCACATATATGATGGGCAAGCGCCTCGCGAAAGACTCTCGTGTGGCGGAACTTTGCAGATTTTGTTTTGGTGACCTCAATTACCCCTTTTCCAAACCGTTACCATGCCTCTTTTTGTGTTTTGACCCCCAAAACGTCACTTATTCTCCGTCCCCAGCTAAAGTGAAGAAAAACATACATACCGCCTTGAAATTCGATCAATTCTTTTGATGATGTCGCGACGACACAACACGTAGCAGCAACCAGACAACGTGGCCCTTGCAAACGGAGCAGCCGGACGCTCTGCGAGGCGAATCGTCACCTTATCTGCATCGGAAATGGTAAGCCAACCTTTGGGACGCTCAAAAACTTCATCGTCGATGTTGTCGAAACCTAAAATCAGTCGGGAAAATGGTCCAAAATCTGCTGACGGTTTTACGAGGTAATATCAAAGAAAATTTTTGCTGAACTTTCAAAAAATTGTGCCAAAATTGAGGTTTTCAGAGCATATTAGAGGAAAATTTTCGAATTGAAAAAATCGGCATTTTTGTTTTTTAAATCACTTTTCAAAATTTCGAGTTTTGTTTAACAACCCCAGTCCAGCTCACGAGCATCGAGATCAATCGCATGACGAGACCACGAGACGAATCATCGAGCGGTTTCGAGCAATTTCTTAGTTTGCAAATCTGTCAATCCGCTCATGCTTCTCAATCCGAAGTCACCGGCAGGCAGGAACAAAACTCTTCTGACGTTTGATAGTTTGAGCTTTGAGGAAGAAAGAAGAAGGACTGTGTTGTGCTGTTGGCAACCAATTCCAAATTGCAATTTCACTTTTCAATAAAGCGTAAATTAACAAAAACAATTCACGCTTCGCTGGAAATTTTGTTTTGTTTAAACATGTAGGCCAACCGTTCGAATGCACGTATTTTCGTGAATCGTGACTGCACTGCCGACATTTTGAATTTTTTTCTGAATTTGAAAAAAAATCGGGACTTTCATTTTTTCAAACCCAAACATCATAAACGGCCTTTAACAAAACCACGGAGGCAACACGGAACACGGAGGCTGCACGCTTAACAAAACCACGGAGGAAACACGGAGGCTGCGTGCAGCTAAAGTGACCCATATTTTATATGCACACAACACGCTGCGCACCTTTAACAAAACCACGGAACACGGAGGCACGCGGATTTGGGGAGATTTGGGGACAGGACAAATCCGTCCCCCTCCAAAAAATTATGTTTTTGTTGAATACATAAATAAATGAATAAAGGCGCAATAAAGCAAAGCAAAGCAAACTGTCAAAACTAGACTTCAAGGATTACTGTAGCTCTCCAGTGGGTCTCGACACGATTTTTTAAAAACGTCCCTGATTGCCAGCAAAAGCTACTCTATTGGTGGACACCGTTCATATGATTGCAACAAACAGTCTTATGTTTGAAGTTCGGGCACACGGGTTACGGTAGCGGTAGTTTTGGGTCTTGACACGAAGTTGCTGAAAACTACTTTGTTTCTTGCGAATAACAGTTGAAACCGTTTAGAAACATGCCGCATTATCACAGAACGTCAAAAATCGGATTTTAAGGAGTACGGTAACACTGCTGTAGGTCTCGACACGATTTTTTAAAGACGTTCTTTTATTGCCAAGAACAGTTACTAGAATGGTGGATACCGTTCACATGATTGCATGAAACAGTCACATGTCTGAAGTATGGTCCCACGGGTTACGGTAGCTGTAGTTTCGGTCTTGACACGAAGTTGCTGAAAATTACTTTGTTTCTTGTGAATAACAGTTGAAACCTTTTAGAAACACGCCGCATCATCACAGAACGTCAAAAATCGGATTTTAAGGAGTACGGTAACTCTGCTGTGGCTCTCGACACGATTTTTTTAAAAACGTTCTTTTATTGCCAAGAACAGTTACTAGAATGGTGGATACCGTTCACATGATTGCATGAAACAGTCATATGTCTGAAGTATGGTCCCACGGGTTACGGTAGCGGTAGTTTTGGGTCTTGACACGATGTTGCTGAAAACTACTTTGTTTCTTGCGAAGAAAAGTTGAAACCAATTAGAAACACGCAGCGTTTTCACAGAATGTCAAAACTTGAGTTCAAAGAATACGGTAACTCTGCTGTGTGGGTCTCGACGCGATTTTTTTTAAACTGCCTTTTATTGCCAGGAAAATACTAAAATGATGGACACCATTCACATGATTGCCAGAAACAGTCATATGTTTGAAGTTGGGACCACGGGTTACGGTAGCTTTAGTTTTGGGTCTTGACGCGAAGTTGCTGAAAACTACTTTGTTTCTTGTGAATAACAGTTGAAATCTTTTAGAAACATGCTGCATTATCACAAAATGTCAAAAATTGGATTTTAAGGAGTACGGTAAGTCTGCAATACCGGCACACACCTACAATGTACCTTTGTATTTTTTTTGATTGACCTTTGTTTGATTGATATTTTAATTGATTGACATTGTCGACATAATAATGAGTCATAAAAGTGTAAAAAATGCACAGTAATTCACAAGCGCAGAAAACTGCACCTGACATTTATGGTCACTGTGATTGCAGAACTAAACTAGTAAGACGTCCGGGTGCTCATGTCAACCTTGACAACGCAACACATCAGCAACAACTGCCGTCACCGTTCTTTCTCGCGACACCACTCGCTTAACCGTTGCACATATTTGCACTCGATCAACACATCTTCCTGTCGAAGCGTTCAAGAAACTCCGAAAACACTCGACTGTCACTCAGCGACGCTCAGCAAACGGTGACTACAAAATTGGCTTGTGCGCCACTACACGCAGGGTGACAGCGCGACTTGGACCACTGCATATACTGGTATGCAAACATTTTAAAGAGCAAAAACTATATTCATAAGAAACAAACTAGTTTTCAGCAACTTCGTGTCAAGACCCAAACTACAATTACCGTAACCCGTGAGACCATACTTCAGACATGTGACTGTTTCATGCAATCATGTGAACGGTATCCACCATTCTAGTAACTGTTCTTGGCAATAAAAGAACGTCTTTAAAAAATCGTGTCGAGACCCACTGCAGAGTTACCGTACTCCTTAAAACTCGATTTTTGACATTCTGAGAAAACGCTGCGTGTTTCTGATTGGTTTCAAATGTTATTTGCAAGAAACAAAGTAGTTTTCAGCAACATCGTGTCAAGATCCAAAACTACCGCTACCGTAACCCGTGTGCCCGAACTTCAAACATAAGACTGTTTGTTGCAATCATATGAACGGTGTCCACCAATAGAGTAGCTTTTGCTGGCAATCAGGGACGTTTTAAAAAAGTCGTGTCGAGACCCACTGGAGAGCTACCGTAATCCTTGAAGTCTAGTTTTGACATTTAGCTTTGCTTTGATTTATTGCGCCTTTATTTATTCATTTATTTAACAAAAACATAATTTTTTTGGACGGGGACGGATTTGTCCTGTCCCCAAATCTCCCCAAATCCGCGTGCCTCCGTGTTCCGTGGTTTTGTTAAAGGTGCGCAGCGTGTTGTGTGCATATAAAATATGGGTCACTTTAGCTGCACGCAGCCTCCGTGTTGCCTCCGTGGTTTTGTTAGATTTGTATACATTCTTAAAAGTGATTTTTTTGATTTTTGATCTGAAGTTGCTTGTAATGATTCGTTGTAGGTTCCTAATCCTAAACCTAATCCTAATCCTAAGCCAAGCCTTTTTGATAAGGTGAAAATGATCAATTTAGTTTTTGCATTTTTTTCTTTCCTGTGTTATGGAGGAGGAGCACCGGAACTGCAGATGCAGCTGTTTTAATAATGATGCATTACGGTTTTGTTAAGCGTGCAGCCTCCGTGTTCCGTAATGCATCATTATTAAAACAGGTGCATGTGCAGTGGCGGTGGCCCCTGCCCTTTAACACAGGAAAGAAAAAAATGCAAAAACTAAATTGATCATTTTCACCTTATCAAAAAGGCTTCGCTTAGGATTAGGATTAGGTTTAGGATTAGGAACCTACAACGACTCATTGCAAGCAACCTCTGATCAGAAATCAAAAAAATCACTTTTAAGTATGTATACAAATCGGCGTGTTGCCTCCGTGGTTTTGTTAAAGGCCATCATAAACCACCACAACCGAAAACGAAAAAACCATTGGTGGTGGACCCGTGGTGACAAACGAAAACAATCGTAAAAGTTCAAAAACAATCATGGCGAAAAACATGCAAAACAACGCGTTTCGCCGACTGAAAATCGAAGATTATGAGGAGCAGTATCAAGACGACGACGACACGGACACGCCCGGACTGGGACCGGATGAAAACGAGGTGCTCTGCGAAAATCGATGTTTATTGTTTGTTTTTGGCAAAAAAGAAATAAATACAAAAGCCACAGTGAAGTAAAAACAAAACTTCCTCAACTCACTCTTGTGCTGTGCAGGTGAACCAGCTGATGCATGCAAACAAGCTGAATGATGCTTTGAAAGCGGCTCTCAGAAATCCACCATTAAAAACGAAAAATCAGGTTCGTTTGTTTTTTTCAAACATAGATTCATTATTTGCTGGTGGTTGCGAACTGATCCAAAATGGTACGGCTAGCACCAAACGAACGAACGGTGATTTTAAGCGATGTTTCTAGCGAAGGCAAACCCAGAAAAGCGTACAGATAGGGTGCCCATCGAGTTTTCTCTGTCATTAAGTGCCTGAACACCCCACGGCTGGGTTCGATCCCCCAAACGCACAAAGACAATCGATCCCCTGAATCGTCTAACGCGCTATCACCGAGGCCACGAGCGGTGACTCTAGAGTGCTTCACGATCATCACACTCACAACTGACGTTACAGTACATTTTTCTAAACCCGTCAGTTTTTCGCTCAGAATACAGAGCTGGCGAAAGAAGAAAGAACTGGATCGGAGTTGCAATGAGCCATATTTCGCCACAAATGCGCTGTTTTGATTTCAAGCAAGCCTGCATGCATTCGTTCGTTCTTACTGTAATTCAGAGTTCCGCATGCTCTGTGTTCAGCGCAATAACTGACAGGTTTAAACAAATAGACGATCGTCCATCCATCCATCCAATTTATTACGCGAAAAAGCAGGAAACTTCGACAAAATTTCATGTCGCGTCTGTAGCGCATGTGTAGAACTTTCGTCTGCCGTTCTGTAGGTGGAAAGTTCGAACCTCGCTGCGGACAAGACGCACAATGGAGAAACTAACGTGACCAACAACATCTAATGGTCTGCTCCCTCGAGAGCCGGGGGTAAAATTGGCCTCGGGGCAGTATTGCCCGTTTCCGCCTGAGTTTGGCCCCTCACGGTTTCCGGGACCGGCGCGCGAACAAATACAAAAAAACTATGAACAGCATGTAGTTCGGAGACCCGAATTGCAATCGCAGGCGATCAAGGACAAAGCGGGCGCGCTCGTCGGCCGTGTGCTGTGCGCGTTCAAGCAGTCGGACATCGAGACGGGCGTGCAGGCGTTGACGAGCGACGAACAGCAGCTGCTGCTCAAGTACGTCTACAAGGCGTTCGAGGCGCCGGCCGAGCACAACTGCGCCCTGCTGCTCGCTTGGCACGAGCGACTGCATGCCGCTGGCGGCAACGGACTCATCGTGCGCGTCTTCACCGATCGTAAACGCCTGTGATGCGGTTTTGCAGCGGTTTTTTTTGGTTTGGTTCGGTTTTTCTGGTGGATTAATTGTTGAGTGCTGGCTGTTTTGTTTTGTTTTCTGATGAACTGATTGATTGATTGGCGGATTGTTGTTCTCTGTTTTTTTTGCTTTTTTAGTTGAGTTCACTGATTGTCCCACCGCGTTCGGTCACCGATCCCAGCGAACATCGCCGGCTAAACGGCTAAACTGTCGAATTCATTTTGTTTTTTATGCATTCAAAACCAAACCATTCAAAACACTGTTAATTCTGGCACGTGCTGATTGGCTGTATTTTGGTGATATGAGTTTAGATAGTGTACCAACCAATCAGTGCACATGTTGGCCTGGACAGTTTGACTGTAGGCTCGTGTTCTGGAACCGAACTGCGCCGAAAGTACCGCCTTTTATTATTCTTCCAGATCACATTGCTTTCCAACGTTTTATGCAGAAATTTCGCTTGTTTCTTGTTTATGAGTTTTACTCTAGTGTCGAGTTGTTTGAGTGAATGGAATGTTTGTTGTTTCTTGGAATTGAACCTCGGTGATTTACTTCTTCATCTAACATATGCTTTTTGAATGGTCTCATCCTTGAGACAGATGACATTCATGATTTGAGTGGTCTGATACGATCAGCTGTTTCATTCGCGGTTTAGGCCACTGTTGTATCGTGAATAAAAAAAGTTGTCGACAAATTTATTCCAATGTTTTCTTGTGATCTGACGTTTTTTTGTGTCGAATGAATGTGCCTGTGTATTGCAATCTACTTTTTTGAAGTTGTTATGCTGCGTCGCTCCGCTCGCTTTATGTTATCCTACACTCAAGTTTTCACCAACTGAATTAGTTTTTTTGCGAAGTATTTCGTGGTAATTTATTGGAAAAAATAAAATATTGTGATTTGACAGTTTTCTCTGATAAAAGTTTAAAATGTTGTGCTGTGCTGGGTGTTCAAGTGTTTGTAGTCAATAGTTCCACTCCCAATTGCTTGTTTTTCGTTTGTCGCCGCAGTACACTACATTTTTTTGGTTGAATTCTTGCACTTGCATTCTCTGGTATTTCAGACAATCAAAACCGACATGTGCTATCAAGGTGGGTGAATGAGTCACTGAATGAATCAACGTGCACCTGGCCCTGCCCGAGCAGCTTCCAGCAAACGAACCGGTTTTTGTCTCCAATGTGCGAATTTGGTTGCTTGTTGGTGGTGGGTGCGTTATTTCTTTTCATTGCGTTCACCGACTAAAAAAGTGACTTGAGGAGGCGCAATCCGGAGTCATGTTTATACTTTTCGGCTTCGCATATATCGTCGCTCAGATTGGGGCATACACTTTGGTGCTGCGTGAGCGAGGATTTGTGGCCCTGTTTCAAAAAAATGTTCCTGACAGCCGAAGCGATGAGTATGAAAATCCATCATTCAATTTCAACCGCGACGAATCACGAAGCCCCGTCATTGGCAGTATGCGAGTGTTGTTTTTTTCTGGGCACCATAGACGCACATGCACAGGACACATCCTCGCTTCATGATATGGTGAAAAACACGAACAACTTTGTTGTCATCAAAACAACAACACGTCCGTAGCTAGCGAATTATTAGTTCTCGGGTAAAAAAGGAACACGAATTGTGGCACGCACCAGTGCGTTCGCAGGGGGGGGGGGGCGAAATGTTTATTCATGGTGCCAACACACAGGCACTAACTTGCTGTCATGATATCGCATAATATTATGCATCTGCACTTTATGAAACATAGCACCAACTATAAAAGTAAAACATGGGAGTCGTAGAATATGCACATCGCCAGCACTTGATTACCTGAGCTAAGCCTCGAATACAGAACATTCGCTGCAAGCAAGCCAAATTTAAGTGACTTTGACGCTGTGCTTTTCATTTCACCTTGGTGTACTCAAGGCTTCGTTTGGGTGTCAAACGGAGTGTGTTTTGTGATGGTGTGGCTGGCGAGCTGGCCGAATACCACACTGTAAATCAGCTTTCAAACAGCAGCAGCGAAATATCGAATCGAGCTCCGCAAATGTTGGCGTAATAAGCTGCACAGCTTCGTCGTGGAGAGAGAGAGAGAGAGAGAGTGGGGATGGTTGTCATAACGACCGGACACAACAGAACCCGCCGGCCGCTTTTGTCCGCCTGCTATGTCGGGGACGACACACACGCGTTAGGTGCGTGCATAATGCAGCTAGCTGCCTGCAACGCTTGCAAACACTGTGCACACACTTGTCAATGGTGCTGTCAATTTTGCATTTGCCACCACGGCCGCGGTGATGAGCGGCGAGCGTGCCGCCAAAAAAACAAGTTTCGTTTTGAGCGTCATGTTTTGCGCGGCAGACGTTACATATGTTAAAGTGCTTATAGCGTTCGTCATTTTCGGTGCGTGATGCACCTGCATGTGATCGATGTTGCAAGTGCTTTTGGTATACATAGACGCCCTAGACACATTTGGCCGCAAGTCAGCCATTTATTTCAGTTTGGCACGTTCTTCCGGTTGTAACGGTCTAATCGATATTGCTTATTCTTGGTGCAGTCAAAGGTTTTTTTTCAGTAATTTTTTTCATGTCTTCAGCGCAAGATGCTACACGTGAACCGCCTAAAATGTCAACTTGTGGAGCCACGTTGTGCTACAATCTCTTTTGTATTACTCCCGTTCAAACGAGCTTTTCTTTGTGCGTGTTTCATGATTTTATGGCGAATTTGACGGTCTGATCAAACTGCAATTGTAAGGTGGGTGCTTACCCTGTAGATCAGCTTCAAAAACATATTTTTCTCTAACTTCTATTTTTCAACATTTGAGGCATTGAAAGAAATTCAGTGAATGTTCATCATTGGTTTGCCCGCTTTTATCAATCAAAACTGATTTTCTGCTGATGAACAACAGTTTTTTTTCAGCCGTTTCACCGGAATAATGTCCAATCAAGGCGGTGTACAGAAATGGACGGGTCGTGTGATCGCGGAACGCTACAAACTGAACAAACAACTCGGCGACGGCACGTTCGGCCAAGTTCTATTGGCACATCGAATGGACACCGGCGAGAAGTTCGCCGTGAAAAGGTCTGCATCGTTGCACTAAAACGCCGTCGACTTTGATTTCAGTGCTGTGGTCGACTGCACAAAAGCGCTGTGTCCTCGGTGGACCTCATTATCATTTGTTCCGTTCAGTTCGCTTCGTTAGAACGCACACACACTTCGATTTAAACTATTTTTCTAAAAAGAACTAAATAAGTAAAAAACAACGGCTGACGACTACAGTCATTGTGCAAACATTGAAAACAAACATCGAACGAGCCCGACCAAAACGACTCCAATCGGGGAAGGCGCAAGCAGCGGCGCTCCCGCAACGATGAACCGCTACAAACTGCAGCGGCTGGTCGGCGACGGAACGTACGGCGAGGTGTTGTTGGCGATCAAGAACGATACCGGTGAACGCTTGGCCGTGAAAAAGTGAGCGAAGCATGAGCCAACAAAATGCTCGATCCATGTGTTCACACTCCGTCACTGCTGCATGCCGCTGCTTAGAACGATCAGCAACGTCGCACAAGCCGTGGACTTGAGCATGTCGGCGTGTGTTCTTGAAAGTCTGTCCGAACTGAACTGGTCCGGTGTTGCGTTCTTCAGACGATCAGTTGCGGACTGTTGAGTGGTGTGATGTTGGCGTAAACGCATGACTTTGGATTTTTTTGCTGTTTTGCACCTCAGTTTTTCGTTTATTTTTATTTTTTTAACTTTGAGCAAGCATGCTTCGTTGATGTGATTATTTGTTGCTGTTGTTGGGCTGGCACCATGGCCGGAACGGGCATGCCGGGCGCACGGGACTGTGATTCGGTTTGTGGAAGCCATTTTTTTGAAGGTAGAGCTCTTTTACTCAAAACGAGTTGTTATCCGTGATCAATAGGGTTTAATAAGCTGGAAGACCCTGGCCAGAATAAGGCTTGCATGCAGTATCAGCAACAGGGATGATTTTGCATGTCTTCGTTTTCTCGTTCAGTAAGTTCACATCGAGTGCAGCGTTATGGAATCGTCGACTCGAGTTAATTCAAACTGGATTTTCAGGATGAAGAAAAAGTTCTACTCGTGGGACGAGGCAATGAACCTGCGTGAAGTTAAAGTAAGTGATTTACACTTGTTTTACTTTTCTGTGTCGTACAGTAGGCAATGTACAGCATGTTTCTTTAAGCATGTCAGATTATACTCGAGAATACAAAGCTGGTGACAGAAGAAAGGAGAATGTGAAATCTGAGTTCCAAAGGGCCATATTAAGCCACACATTGTTTGATTTCCAGCAAACCCGATACATTCATTCTTATTACCTTGATTGAAACTTTTTCACGCGGCTCTGTTTCTGCGAGGAAAATTGACAGGTTTAAACAAGACAGACCATAGTTTTTTCTTTTTGATGCGGTTTGATATTGCAGGCAACGAAAAAGAGCAATCACCATCAAAACATTGGCAAACTGAAAGAAGTGATTCATGAAAATGACACGTTGTTCTTTGTGTTCCAGTACGCCGAAAAAAGAAAGCTTGGCTGCAGATTGATGAAGGACAAGGTTGTGGTGTTTGTCGAAGGTTTGTTTGTTTATTTAATTTGAAACCGAAAGCTGTGCCGGCAGGCAACTGTTTCCAACAGGGATGAATGATCTCAAGGCAGGATTTCCTGCCACTTATTTTGAAAAATACGTAAAAACGCGGTTGAAATGAAAAAAAACGCGAAAGGGCTGTAAAATAGCGCCGAAATCCGACGGCCTAAAGATCGGCGATAGCGTTGTCTTTTCAGCCGTTTTTAGTTGTCATCCGGTTGCATCTGTTTCAGAGACCGTCATTTCCCAGACAGTCGTTATGAAACATCAGCTATCAGATATTATACCGGAACCACCACAGTTCATGCACAAGCACGGTACGCGCGTTATAACAATAAATTTCGATGGTCCCATTTCAAACCCGCCTCCATTCTGAGCCAATGGCATGTTCTTTTCACCAAAATTTGATCGACATTCGCCGGCATGCCTAAATCCTGCTTACAGTACGTATCATCTGAGTCCCTAAATCCTGCTTCATGAATGCCTCGCTAACTGAGGCTACTTTCATCGTGACATGAAACCGGGAGGAGCATCTCCTGTCGCAAGGGCACCGAACTGGTCAAGGTGGCCGATTTCGGCTAAGCCAGAAAATTCGCTCACGACCTCCTTTCACGGATTACGTCTGTTGCGATGGTAACTTTTTGGTCAACATTTTTTTCGCTGATTCCAGTAGTTTATTTTCGTGCGCTGTCTGGTGATTTTAATGCGTAATTGTGCAAATTTGTTTTTAAAGTCTCTGAAGATCTGCAGACCGACCAACCAACCGAAAGTTTGTTTGTTTCAGCAGCAGCAACTTGTGACTGGCTTTTGCTGACTGAAGTGTCCGAGAGGAACCGGAGGTACGAATCTTTCCGAGCTGCTCATGGCAAAAGTTTTCGCAGCTCTGCCAGGGTATCGTCTGCCGGAAATTCTCTTCGCGCTCAACAAACTTCTGAATTCGCCAATCAGCATCTGGGCGGTCGGTTGCATCATGGCCGAGCTCTTTGTGCTGCGGCCGCTGTTCCCCGGCTTCACGTCCGAGATCGATGAATTCTTCGAGATTTGCTCGGTATACGGCACGCACCCTCAAAGATGTCGTTAAGCCAAAGCTTGCTCACTGGATTTGCTTGTCAATTTCCTTTGTACCCGAGACGCTAAGATGCGCACATAGGCAGGGGTGATTGAACAAAAACAAAAGAGTTCTCCGTCGGTTAAGTGTTCCGAGTCCCCTGAATTTTGTGCCGGATTTACGCAGGCGGGTCCCAATCGCCACGCAAAGACTGCGGCAAGTAGTTTCCTTTCGACGTCTGCAAACCCACCAAGGTTGCAAGAACCCCAAAAAATTGATAATAGATACATACATACATTCAACAAAAGTCGAACTCAGTATTAAAATTCACGAGCTCATTTTGAATGCAATATTGTGTGCGGCTTTTTGTTTTGTTGAAACAAACACATCACCCGAGACAAGATATCATCGGTTCGCCGGTCAGAATAATGCCGATTTAGTGGCCTTATTGGCTCTGAGAAAAAAAATCACACGCAGGCCGTGAACCAACCCTGTACGCAAGCACTCCACGGTTATTCCCATCCAATCCGTTGTTTTCTCATTCTCACAGGACGAATGGTCGGAAGGCTACAAACTGGCGGCCAGCATGAACTTTCGCTTTCCGCAGTGTGTGCAAACGCAGCTGGAGTCGATCATCACGACGGCAAGCGCCGATGCGATCGCACTGATGCGTGACATGCTGCTCTGGGCGCCCGAGAAGCGACCGACCGCAGCGCAGGTGATCCCACGCAAATAGACGGGCAGTTTTCGTTTTTTTTTGTCACCGTACCCGGTTCCGATCTATTTCAGTCAGTCGATTACTCACTTTTATTAGGTACTATAGTCGGCCTGCATAATTTGTAGCTGATTGGTTGGTTGTGCACTCATGGCTGGTGTGGTTTCGGTTTGATGTTGCATTCTACTGTACGTGTGAGGGCGGAGCATCACCAGATCACACCACACGTGTATGCGTTACCAACCAATCAGCAAAATTGTCTATAACTTTAGCCAGTCGGACAAAATGTGCAGCGCTGAAATGCATAAGTCACACGGATTTACAAGCGAACCAGCCGGTTGGGTGTTGCGCATTACTCAAGAATCAACATTGCAGTCGCTCAAATACCGT
>JASANC010002957.1:0-108546 GCA_030248135.1 Theristus sp. LFF4_11
GGTTTGCACTCTATGAGTGTTCCAAAAATAGTTCGGAGTCCAAGCGGCAGCTTCATCACATGACTTCTCCGTACTATGTTTCCGGACCGAGACCGGGCATCGTTTTTCGGGATCCATACAGCTCTGAAACTGCAACTCAGAACTTGACGGCAGAACGTCACTTGCGACGACAGGACGTGATCTCCCCGAAGGAGAATTCTTAAAGGAGCGGCACGAACCATCACGAGTACTGGTGCTTCCGATGTTTTTCCTGGTTACGGAAAGGTTGACTTGTTGCATCCATTCGTCGAGTTTCGAAAGTCGATTCTCGAGGGCGTGTTGTTCTGATTGGAAAGCGTGAAAAATTTGGTTACTAAAATTTTTGGCAGCTTGCCGAATTTTGTCGGCGCACTGTTGCTGGAAATCCGCGTCGTTCATCGATTGGTTTGGTTGTGGATTGTTGTTGTAGGTTGCGGCGTTGATTGAAGTTGATTGGTTGAAGTTTGCGGAACTGGTGGTGATTTGTTGCGACTTGTGAAAATATTCATCGGTTGACGGTTGATTGTAGTGGATGATTTGTGATTGAGTGAGGGTAAAGCAAGAGGGGTAGTCGTTTTCGGTGGCATAAGCCAGCACGTCTTTTGCGACCAAGTCAGGGTTGTCGTTGATCCAATCGTTGTCGGATGCGGGGAAACTGTTGCTGGTGAGGGGACAAGAGGGGTTTGAGGAGGGGTTTGAGGTGTTGTTGTAGGCGACTTGCAAATAGTAGCTGTCACCGTTTTCGTCAATAGAGTGGAGAAAGCAGAATTTAGATGCAGGGACTTCGTCAGCATAGCACTCGCTTCGCAAGTTCAGCCCTTGAGGGGAACCGTCAAGGGTCAGGCACAGACCTCCATATGCAATGGTGTTCCCTACCTGCAGGGGTATGTCACTTTCCACCCGGTCCTGGGGTGACGGCTCCGACTGCCAATTCAGACCGACGGACTGCTGAAAGACGTCATCAGCGACGGCGGGCAACCTAGGGGGCGACGGGTGATGACGACGATCAGCGTCGTGCAGCCCTACTGGGTGTGTAGAAAAGTCATCAGAGCCCAGGGGAGTGCTTGGACAGCGGTTAGCAGGAGGGGGCGGCAGACTCGCCAGTGGCATAACCTGGGTGCCAGTTGAGTCTGATTGCATCCGCCGGGTTAGTGCTACACTACTCTGCATCTATGCCTTACAGAACAGCTGATGAAATTGATGGGTGTAGCGGCGCGATTACGAGTCACTACGGGGGATAAATTTAGGTTAGTAACTTTCGAACTCAGCTAGTATTCCGTCGCACAGAATACAACCTGATAGGCGTGCGGAGGGGCTAAACCAGTCGCACAGCTTCCAGCCTGATAGGCGAGCTAGGGGACTGGCACCGTCGCACAGCCAACAACCTGATAGGCGTGCCAAGGGTCTGACTCAGTCGCTCAGACCACAACCCGATAGGCGTGCTGAGATTGGGGAATTCCAGTCGCTCAGGATGAAGAACTGATAGGCGTGCTGAGAAAGGGGGGCTTGGTCGCTCAGAATTGCTAACTGATAGGCGGTAACTGATAGGCGTGCGGTGACAGGGGGACCCTAGGCGCTCAGAGTGGTAGCTGATAGGCGTGCTGGCACAGGGGAACCTTCGTCGCTCAGAATTGCACCCTGATAGGCGTGCGTAATAACTAGCTAAGATGAAAGCAGGAGTGCGCGAGTGGGAGACAAATGATTTCTCAATGTTCCTACAACGGCAAACACACAAACACGTTTATTGCATAAAAGCAATGTGACAGAGCTCAAATATTCATAGTAGGAAAATATTGCAACTGAACTGGATTTACAAAAACGGAAGGCGAAAAGATCACGTACTCGAAATCTGCGTGGGAAAGTCCGCCTTCCAACCGTCACGAGCACACACAAAGAATGCACAAGCGTGCGCAGCACGTGAATAATCGCGCTGCGTCGCTATGCACGCTCTATGCAAGCACGCAACAACAACACGCGAGCACACATAACAATGCACAACAACAACGTGTAAAATCGGAACTCAACAAAAAGTCTGCTGAAAAGTTGTATAAATTGATGAAATAACGATGGATTTGGATAGATCTCAACGAGACGCATCGATTGATGTGTAGTTTGTTAATAGTTGATTGTGTTTTAAGCGATAAAATCGATGATCTTTGAAGTTGTGTTCAAAAACGCTAAGCTACTTGGAAAAAATACACTAGAATGCTAAGCTACTACTAAAAATTGTTGATTACTTACTGATTGGTTGAATTTGAATAACTAAGAATCATCGGTCGACATCTGAGCTTGCGTAACGAACGCATAGCTCACATCAGAATGCTCGACAAATGTTCTATTATCGTTGTTTAGGGTTCTTATTGCTGATTGGTTGAGGTCCGTTGCTGATTGGTTGATTGTTCGTTATGGTCAGCAGAATGTTCAGATGTTCACCGTTGTTGCGCCATTGCACGTGTTGATTGTTCGTGTTGTGGCTCGCTGTCGCTCACTCGACCGTTTGGGCGGGTTTGCACGGCAGCTCGGGTTTGCACGGCAGCGTAATGACGTCGCGCCAGTGGCTCATTTGTGCGATCGAACTTTACGCCTTTTTGAACTTCGACATGCATCACTACACGCTGATCACGGATTTTGGGTTAGTTTTCTTACGTGAGCAACTCTAGATACCGAATCGTGACGATTTCGGGCGAATCGGCCGTCGAAATTGGCGAAATCGGTCCAGAAACGAAAAACAAGAAAAGGGTGTTTTCCAGGGTAATTCAATGGGCTGATCACGAATTTTGGGTTAGTTTTTTATGCAAGCAACTTTAGATGCTGAATCGTGACGATGTCGGGCGAATCGGCCGTGGAAATCGGCGAAATCGGTCCAGAAACGAAAAACAAGAAAAAAATGTTTTCCAGGGTAATTCAATGCGCTGATCACGGATATTGGGTTAGTTTTCTTACGTGAGCAAGTCTAGATGCTGAATCGTGACGATTTCGGGCGAATCGGCCGTGGAAATTGGCAAAATCGGTCCAGAAACGAAAAACAAGAAAAGGGTGTTTTCCATGGTAATTCAATGCGCTGATCACGGATTTTTGATTAGTTTTCTTATGTGAGCAACTCTAGATACTGAATCGTGACGATTTCGGGCGAATCGGTCGTGGAAATTGGCGAAATCGGTCCGGAAATAAAAAACAGGAAAACTGTGTTATCCAGGGTAATTCAATGAGCTGATCACGGATTTTCGGGTAGGTTTCTTATGTGAGCAACTCTAGATACTAAATCGTGACGATTTCGGGCGAATCGGCCGTGGAAATTGGCGAAATCGGCCCAGAAACGAAAAACAAGAAAGGGGTGTTTTCCAGGGTAATTCAATGCGCTGATCACGGATTTTGGGTTAGTTTCTTTATGTGAGCAACTCTAGCTACTGAATCGTGACGATTTCGGGCGAATCGGCCGTGGAAATTGGCGAAATCGGTCCAGAAACGAAAAAACAAGAAAAGGGTGTTTTCCAAGGTAATTCAATGCGCTGATCACGGATTTTGGGTTAGTTTTTTTTATGTGAGCAACTCTAGATACTAAATCGTGACGATTTCGGGCGAATCGGCCGTGGAAATTGGCGAAATCGGTCCGGAAATGAAAAACAAGAAAACTGTGTTATCCAGGGTAATTCAATGCGCTGATCACGGATTTTCGGGTAGGTTTCTTATGTGAGCAACTCTAGATACTAAATCGTGACGATTTTGGGCGAATCGCCGTGGAAATTGGCGAAATCGGCCCAGAAACGAAAAACAAGAAAGGGGTGTTTTCCAGGGTAATTCAATGCGCTGATCACGGATTTTGGGTTAGTTTCTTTATGTGAGCAACTCTAGATACTGAATCGTGACGATTTCGAGCGAATCGGCCGTGGAAATTGGCAAAATCGGCCCAGAAGTGAAAAACAAGAAAACTGTGTTTTTCCAGGGTAATTCAATGCGCTGATCACGGATGTTGGGTTACGTTTTTTATGAGAACAACTCTAGATACTGAATCGTGACGATTTCGGGCGAATCGGCCGTGGAAATTGGCGAAATCGGTCCAGAAACGAAAAACAAGATAACTGCGTTGTCCAGGGTAATTCATTGCGCTGATTACCGCTTTTGGGTCAGTTTCTTATGTGAGCAATTCTAGGTACTGAATCGTCACGATTTTGGGCGAATCGGCTGTCGAAATAGCATAGACGAAATCGGCCTAAAAAAACAAAAAAATGAAAACCTGAGCTGTCCGGGATTTAGAAGAATATGTGACCAACATATTGTGAACTTGGTCCAACCTTCGGGGCTTATGTAAAAGTCCGAATATTAACTAAAAATGCGGGAGACGCATATAAAAGGAGGAATGTGGCTTTGTGTAAGCAGTGAAAGACTTGGCTCGACAACGCTTTTCAAGTCTCTGATGTGGTACACACGGATACAAGTACATAAGAGCCATATTTTTGCGCCGTTTGTTCTTTATTTCGGTTGCACATGGCAACCCTCGTATATTGCAGACAAATGAAACTTTTACATTTGCTTTATTTCGGGCATTTAGCGACCACAAAAACCACTAAAATAACGATCAGACTTTAGATCGCTGTCACTGGTTTGCACAAAGTGTATCGCAGAGGCATTGGGGAACGCAAGGTCTCCTTCTGTGCCAAAGGCAATGACACACTGGACAGACGGTTTGTCCTGTCACAAGAGTTTGGTAAAAAGGGTGAAAATCAACGGAAGACAATATCTTTTTTGTCGCTGGTGCTGCTCTGCACAGCGGTGCGTACGTTAGCAACAACGATAACGCTACATGCAGCAATGTTTTGAAATCTCTGATGTTTCTGTTTTTGCACAGAATTTACAGAATTTCGCACATGGTGTGATTTTAGACTAAACTGAAGAGGACAATTGAAAAATAACTTCAAAATTTTTACGCTTTTCAGCAACTTTTAAACAACTTTTTAACAAAAGCGCAAAAATGTAACTCTTATGTACTTGTATCCGTGTAATATCAGAGACTTGAAAAGCGTTGTCGAGCCAAGTCTTTCACTGCTTACACAAAGCCATATTCCTCCTTTTATATGCGTCTCCCGCATTTTTAGATAATGGTTATACCGTATTACCCCCAATAAACCCCCATGGGGGATTAATACGTCAGCGACTTTTAGGGGTGGGGGTTTATTGGTGGGGGGGATTATTGGTGGGGGGGGGGGGGGTTTATTTACAAAAAATTCTAGGGGTGGGGGTTTGTTGAAAAATGGCAAAAATACATTGCATGGCAGGCAAGAAAGTCGCAGAAACTTCTACTCTACATAGAAATTTCCTTTTATAACAGCCTTTTGTAATGAAATTACTATTAACTCACCCATTTGGGGCCTTTGGTAGCACAATTTCATCATTTTCACTGCAACCAGCCACTGAATTCGCTGGGTATGTGTTTCAAACAGGTCTCCAATAATCCCCCATGGGGGATTATTTGTGGGGGGGGGGATTATTTGGAAACTGGTCGGGGGGGGTGGGGGTTTATTGGTGGGGGGATTAATGGTGGGGGGGGGGTTAATGGGGGTAATACGGTAATAATGGTTTCCGGTTACACTCAGCGTGGCCGATCAAGCACATGGAAACCACCTGAATGACGACAGAGTCTTGATGAGTTTCAACGATATTTAGGATGAAACCCTTCGCGGGAACTTTTTAAAACCCCGCACGGGAACAATTTTTTCACGACTCAGCACCTAGCCTATCAGACGCATCACAGTCGACTGCAATGGTTTCTGTTGCCTTTGTACTGCGTGGGACTGCGCTGCCGCGCGTCCCACAATACACAGTACATAAGCTGTGTTTGTTTTCAAACCTGCCTGTCACTTTTTCTCTTAGCCTCTCAAAAGAACAGAACCGGAGGGCCGACCGGATCGAAGACAATTCGACACAAATGGGGGGGGGGGCATTTCCACTCTGTTCTTATTGCTGATAAAATAATTTGAAGTTCCGCATATTCCGTATTTTGCGAAAAAAATTGACCAGTTTAAACAAAAACACACCTTACCTGGAAACAGGCTGGTGGAAACGCTGGGTGTGGCAGTCGCATTACAGTCTGTCCTACATGCCGAACGGTCCGGCCTACTCAACCGGCATGACACTGTATCGCAGCGATATTGACGTGCGCGTTGGATTTGACGACCTCCCGGTCAACAACCTGGCTGGCTACCTCTGCGAGTATCGTTAGCGCCCCTGTTCTTTTAGTTTGTTTAGAAAACGCGTTTTTTTCAGACGTCGAAACGGACAGTGCTTTATAGCACTTTTAAATGGCCCTGGTGACTCAACCGTACCTCAGGGACACCACATGGGTCATTCTACACCACTTTTGCAATCGCGCGTCAAAGATGAAACGGTTTATTTCTTAATGCACACACTGAGTCGCAAAATCAAAAAGATCATAGTTTGATGGGACACATCTTTTATAACAAGAACAAGAAGGGCATCAAAGATAGCTAGAAGGATCAACAGCAAAGGAACCACCGGTGCAACACAGCCTTAAACTATCAGCACAGCTCAGTCAAAGGGGTTAAAACAACAACAATGTCAAATGGCTAAACAAGTCACGTGCGTGTGCTATGTGAAGTCAAGTCAGATGCCCGGGCTATATGTGCCCAGCTTTTCTGGTCTGAAAACTGGATTTCCTTGTGTGTGGTTCCCTTCCTTCTGAAAACTTACAAAAGAGTCGAACAAAATCAATCAACAACCAATCAATAAATCAAAAAGAAACCGGCAAAAAATTGAAAAGTGATTCAAAAAGAACCAAATGAGTTATTTTATGCTTCAGTTTATCGTTTTCCAGGTAGCCATGTGCGTAACTACCAATCTATCCTTAGCATGACCGGACAGCGAATGAAGTCGACTGCATGTCTCAAGTTAAGTGAAAACTTCTTGTTTAGTTGCTTAGTTGCAAAAACAATTATTGTTTAGTTTTTTTCGCAAATCTGTTGTTCAATAACTGGATCTGTAACCGTGAACCAAATTTTTCTCAAAGCGACGCTTTTAGAAGCATGAGATCAGCGCGGTAAATTAATATTTTTTTGAAAGCATTCAGTGGTGTTCTTTTTGCTTCAGGTTGCCACGGTGCCCTCGATTGCGACTTGCGCCCTCTGGTGTATGGACAACTGGGCTTGTGGCTCGTTCAGTTTCAATCCGTCTACCAAGGACTGTCGTGTTCATTTCGCTGATCACACGGACGATCCGGCACTTTGGGAGGCAGCTGCAGGGTACGAATGGTACGGCACCAACGACTGAGAGGCAAACGCTGAAATTGTTTGAAAATGGGGTTTGTGAGCGTAAGATTACATGCAGAATTGTGGTTTGTGGTGGCGCGAATAACGTGTTTCATAATAACGTGCATGTATAGATGCCTACATACAGTATGTGCACAGGTTTGTTTGTTTTACATACATTTACGTATGCACTGTATGTACTTTTTTGGTTTTAGTATGATTTTTTTTTACCGTTCGAAATCGTTTTCACGGTTTTTTGTCACTTAATGCGAGAATGGAACAGCTGTGAAAGATTATCAAACAAGTTTCCTCGATCGGTTATCAACGTTTTCAGCGCCGAAATTCTATTTTGCTTTTATTTTCTACCGGCGCCCGTTTCTGCATGGGCAAAAAGTGTTTCACTTCACATTGCTTTGTTGACGTAAAGTTGCAGAATTAGGTAATAACAGCGTTTGAAATTGACTGATAAAAGAGAAAACGATAACCGTTTGCAGAAAACTTTGGTTTTGAACTTTAAATTTTTTAACGCGTTTTATTCTGTGTAATCTGCGTAAAGTTTACATCGTTCCCAGGTTTCATTTTTCAACTTTCCATGAATTTGTGGTAAAAGCAGTTTTTACCTGTGTTTATTTTACTTTATTATTATGCATCAACCCAGTTCAGCCCCCCCCCCGTAATCATAAACAAACTTGACAGTTTCGAACTTCGGTCAAATCACCGAATGAATAATTGGAGATTTTTCGAGCTAATTTTAATCGGTAATTTCTCATATGGCAATTAAAATGTTGACATTTTGTTTGTTTGTATGTAAAAACTAAGTGTTGTGATTGACTTTCCTGTTGATACAGGGTGATCCAAAAAACTACATGATAACAATTGGCTCAAACTCGTCAACGGGTGGATTGTTTGGACAGAAATTTTGACCAAGCATCACAAAAAGCTTTTCATTTTGTGTGCTAAAATTTCACACGAATTGGTGAACTCTGCAATGAATGCGAACTAAAATTGTGAAAACGTAAAAAAAAATTGACCTTTGGCGCCAAATACAGCACGGTGCGCCTAGCGCACGTCCACCACTCAGCGCTCAAGGAGATGTTTCAGCTTTCTGATGTGAATGTTTGCTTTTTTCAAAAAAAAACGCAGGAATCGTTTTTGATATTTTTGCTGGTACGATTTTTTTAGAAATCACTGTTTTTTTGTTGCAGCAGCCAAGCCACCTATTTTTTTCTGGTTTTGCTGCATTTTGTAAAAAAATGGATTGGACAACTGAGAAGCAGGTGTTCTGTGTTGTTGCATACTGTAAGTTCACCCTTAGGTGCCCACTCCTCAAGTGGTCTTGATTCCTAGTATTATCGGCACTTGACCCTAGAGTCGACACTCCAAGGGTGTGCCTCACGCCAGATGCAGTGCGGCTTTGGCCGCCCACTGTCAGCGGCGTCGCCTCACTAACACTGGTTACAAAGTGAGGACTTCTGGTATTCTCACTCCTAGGCTTCTGACTTCCCAGACGTCTCAACGTGGACTTCTTGTTAGCGTGAACCACGGAACATGTTATTGGAGTCGCTGTGTTAGCGTCACACATGCGTTAGGGCCTCTCAACGCTTCACTCCTACTTCTAGTCTTACTGAAAGAATAAAAGAAACAATTAAATAAAAGACTGTTGCAGGTAACTTACGGTTTACAGATTTAAAGCGAGGCCGGCAAAGTTACACCTGTCGCTATCGGCGCAGGCAGTGAGTTGTCGCCCAGGTAGCCCAGGCGCCCCTACGTCAGGCGCAGTCCTGGACGGATCGTGTAGTCGCCGTTGATGTGGGGCGACCACACGGTACCTTCACACCGATGTTTCACATGAGCCCAATATATTTGGTGCTTTCGATTTTAATGTGAAGTCGGATGCGAGAAATACAAAGAAACTGTTGCAAGAAACAAAGTTAAATGCACAAAAAGATAGAAAACCAATGTGAAAAGAAGGGTTTAACTGTTGTAACTGGTGTGTGTGGTGTAAAAGAACAAAATAGTTTAGCATCCCAGTTGAGGAAAGAAGTAGGCGCCAGGTGTGGGCCTGACAATACGAGCAAACGAAAAGCACAACAACAGTTATTCGTGCAAATTGAAATACATGATCCGCTCCGGTGTCGAAACAATCAACAGCGATCAATCGCTCCGGCAAAAACTGCTGTCGAGTTTTCAGCACCGCTTGACCACTGTGATCGAGAATCGAGCGGTTCATGGTGAGCAGTTCAAGCGTCTCCTTCAATACAGACACACTGATGGGGATGACAGTGAAATGGAAGATGAACTGGCCGAATTCCCGGATGAAAACTTGGATGACGATGACGATGTGCACCCGGAATCATAAATTGAAAACTGTGGTTTTTCTGATTTTTAATAAAGTTGCTGATTTCGCAAGCTAAAAATGATGGATTGCGATAAAATTTTAACACAAAAAATAAAGAGCTATATGTGACGTTTGGCTAAAATTTCAGCTCAAACCATTTACCCATTGGCGAGCTAAGCCAATTCTTATCGTGTAGTTTTTTGGATCACTCTGTATTTGTCCCATTGAATAAAAATTATCAATTACTAAAAGCTGATTTGTTTATTCTGAGCTAAAAACCATACCAATCTGCAAAACTGATGCGCAGCATCCAATCAGCGAATAAAAACAAACTCACTCATAGGCCTGGTCTTCTGTGCCCAGGGACAACGCAATCGAACACAATGTGACTTGGATAGGTTGAAAAATTGTCAGGTATAAACGATTTTCTGTGATATCTCCAGTCATTTGGGGGTGTAACATTTGTCAACAGCCAAAGAAACCTTCTCAGATGAAGTTCGACCATCAACTGCTGCTGCAACATCAGCCTGACTGGCAGACACCGTGGCAGCTGCTTGACGAATTGACGAAACACTCCGCACGTGGTGTGTCTGGCCTGCTGAAAGTGTGCCGGTTTGGTAAACTAACTATCTTTTTTTGTTTTTTTGGTGCAATACTTGAGAGGTCAAATCAGACTCGTGGCGGTGGGGTACCGTGGCGCTACTGCCGCTATTCGGTAGAGGTCGCCCTGAAAATTGACTGACTGGACTGACATTACCATTGTCAAACTTTTTGCAACGAATAATGCGTCAAAGAAACATGCCCGCTGGCAACTACAACATATTCACGACTGGCAAACGTGGCAATTATTTTCCTGCCATTGCAGATATCCAAACACTGCCTGGAATTATGATTTTCTGAGAAACCAATCGCACCTTCATGTGCTTTTGTGTTTGTTTTAGCGCGTGGACGGACTTTTTCCAATGTCTGAATCATTCGTATCACGAGTGCATCAGCAGCGCGTTTCTGATGAAACAGGGCGCCACTGTGGAGCAGGCGGTCGTCTATGCGGCCACGATGCGCTCAACGCAGTTCATGTGCACTGGTGGGCTTAATGGTAAGAAAAAGTCACGTTTTGCTCGTGGCCTACAGTCCATTTGGAAAATATATGCAACATGACGTGATGACCAACCAGTCAGCGCTGAGAATTGCTCATGACCAACCAGTCAGCGCTGAGAATTGCTCATGACCAACCAGTCAGCGCTGAGAATTGCTCATGACCAACCAGTCAGCGCTGAGAATTGCTCATGACCAACCAGTCAGCGCTGAGAATTGCTCATGACCAACCAGTCAGCGCTGAGAATTGCTCATGACCAACCAGTCAGCGCTGAGAATTGCTCATGACCAACCAGTCAGCGCTGAGAATTGCTCATGACCAACCAGTCAGCGCTGAGAATTGCTCATGACCAACCAGTCAGCGCTGAGAATTGCTCATGACCAACCAGTCAGCGCTGAGAATTGCTCATGACCAACCAGTCAGCGCTGAGAATTGCTCATGACCAACCAGTCAGCGCTGAGAATTGCTCATGACCAACCAATTAGCGCTGAGAATTGCTCATGACCAACCAATCAGCGCTGAGAATTGCTCATGACCAACCAGTCAGCGCTGAGAATTGCTCATGACCAACAAATCAGCGCTGAGAATTGCTCATGACCAACCAGTCAGCGCTTTGAATTGCTCATGACCAACCAATCAGCGCTGAGAATTGCTCATGACCAACCAGTCAGCGCTGAGAATTGCTCATGACCAACCAGTCAGCGCTGAGAATTGCTCATGACCAACCAGTCAGCGCTGAGAATTGCTCATGACCAACCAATCAGCGCTGAGAATTGCTCATGACCAACCAGTCAGCGCTGAGAATTGCTCATGACCAACCAATCAGCTAGTTGCGAGATTAGCGAGATGGTCGGTAGGTGGTCTGGTAGCGCGTTAGATCACTGTCTCTTCGTTCGGAAATCGAGCCCCGCCGATGGGTGTACCGGCACTTGATGACGGAGAAAATTTGGCGTGGGTGTCCGCCCGACGTTGGCGTTCTCTGTTCGCCTTTCTGTTGTTCTTGTTGTTGTCGATGGGATTTTAGTCGATGTTTATACGCCAAACCCAGAAAAGCGCAGACAACGCCGTCGAGTAGGGAGCCCCAGTCGGAAATTTTCTCTGTCACTAACTGCCAATACACCACCAGGCCACATTTCTCGATTTTATTGCTTGTTTCGTAAAGCCTTGACCATTGATCGTTTATTATCATGGAAACAAAATTTTCTACAATTCCGATGTCAAACATTTCCACATCTCAAAATGTTTGTTGTATTTTTTCCCAAATTTTTAGTGGCCGTTTACCGATGGCCTTGCTTGATACATGCATTCGCTCAGTCGATTCAGTCGCGTTACGATTGCGTACAATTGTACCTCGTGCAACTGCAGACGGACAGCTCCGAGTTCCGTTGCAGGTGGAAAAAGAAGCAGATTCAAAGTTTTTTTTTCATAAAAAACAGAATAATGCATTGTTATGGAATGTAAAATCACAGTCGTCTATGAACACGATCATGTGCAGTGCAGGATTTCTAGCTGTTTGATGTTTTGCTTTATTTGATTTTGATTCAACCATCAACTTTTTGATGATCACAATTTCGAGCGAATTTTATGGAGCAACCAAAATGCTTTCAGAGCCGGTCAAAATCTACTGAGTTGTCATAAAAACGCAATGGCAATGCCGCCGTGTAACAATAGTGCTGCAATACGATGGTTCACGTGTGAATACGCAAACTTTGGATTCATGCTACAAGATGAATGTCCGCACACTATTACTTGTTCAAACGTAACTTCCTAAACAAGGAAAGAAGATTGTGTGATTTGTTTAAATTATGAATAAAGTCTTCGGTCGGTGACTCGAAACGTTTGTCTTGTTGGTTGGTGTATGTCGCACTGACGAAGCTGGGCGGTGTACTTGTACTCTAGGTTTTCGAATTGCTTGCATTTTTATTCGGCGCACACCGATTGTAGCCCGCTTGAATGGCTGAAACCGATGTATAAGACGACAAAAAGCGAATGGAAACGCAAAAAAGTTGGTTCTTCATGACCGAAAACAAATGAGAGAATAATTTTTTTTACCGTGTTGCGTCGAAAATCCGGATGCAACGAAGCTTTTTTTGAAATGAAACTCAATATAATGAAAAATTGGAGCTGAATTTTTTCTTGTCAATACCAACTTACCAGCTTTCACCGTGTAATCTTACCAAATTAAAAAGTGTTTTTCCCATTTCTGCCAATAATTTCATACTGATTCCTATTTGACGTTGTTGCACAAACTCTCAAAAGCGCACTTGCACAATTTCGAGGAAAACTGTTTTCGCTGGTGCGATTTTCTGCGAGATCTTGTCAAGACCCGGTGTACGGTAACACGTGCCACTGTTTCCATCTATTACTTTGAACTATATTGAACAATAGCAGCTGCGTCTGTGTCAAAAACTGGGTCGTTATTATTTTGGTGTCTTTTTTGTCACTACTCAACACTGAACATATGCTCGTAATTTGGTGTGTAAACCGCGATTGTTAACGTGTATTTTAGGTTCTTTTCAAGCGAGAACTTCACTGTTTTGTGGAGTTGTTTTGTCCGAGGAGGCTTTTTATGTTATGAAACAATTTTTCAAAGTTCAGCGTCACATCAAAATCGGAAATTATTTTTTGGATTTGGACGTAATCATGATGCGCGTTTACCTTCATGTATTTGCTAAACTTGTCCATTCTTTTGTATTTTACGTTAAAATAGAATTCAAAGACAAAATTCTCGCAGCAAACATGTTTGAAATACCTCCACAACAAGAGATCGCAATTAAAACCGTCAGAAAAATTTAAAAAAACTTCAAAGAAACAAAAAACGATGCGTCGCCAATCGACGTCAATCGCGAAAGGCATGAGCGGTCACACGGGCGCCGTTCGCCAGCCGACCGCACCACAGAGCAACCAGACCGCACCAAATAGTGACGTCACTCTGATGTCATCGGCGGCCGCGGCCACCATGGGCGTTTTTGGTGACACCGGTGGACACAAACAGTCGACCTCGGTTCGCAGTTTTTTTTCGTGCATTTTTTCGAGTGTTTCAAGACTCGTTAATGTGCGCCTTCGCTTTATACTCATTTGGAGATAAAGCAGTTTTAGAGTACTGCAATAACGTCTCTTTATTTTTCATCTAGCTTCGGACACAAAAAATTAATAATTGGCTAATGAACATTGCGCTTTGCTCGCTCTCTTCGGCCAGGTGAGAGACCCACTTTATGGTGACTACAGGCGCATTCATGAAGCAGTATTTAGTGACGCGTAGCTGCGTTAAAACATAGCTACGCGGTCACTACTGCTTCACGAATGCCCCTTTACTTACTCTTAAAATGCATAGTAAATGCCCGTAAATATCAGTAGCACAGGAGTAGCCTTCCCTTGGCCTTTTTGTTTTCCTGCGTGCAGTCGGAGGCAAAACTATTGTTCAGTTTCCATGACAAAATTATTTGTTACTTACTCAACAATTCGTTGTGTACATGCAGTTAACCTGTAAAACATGTGAAACATGTAAAATCTGGCTGCATCATCGAGTTGGTCCATTCAATCAGTGAACCGAATAATTTAAAAGCAACAGCAGCCAATCAGCTCATTGTTTTTTGAATTTGAAACGTATTTTTGTCAAACGAACACAAATTTCAGCAGGCCGAGTACGATCGATTCAAGCGCAAGAACTTGCAAAGTCGCAACTGCGGCTTCGAGAGCATCAACGACGATGAGATGGCCGAGTTTCAGGACGCTTTCCGACTGTTCGACAAAGTTGGGTGTTACTTTTGTGACTTTCAAAAAACGGCTAAAGTCCCAAGCCAAAAGTTACACGTGCCATAAATTCATTCCAAAATTGTAAAAAACTTCAGAAAAAACCAATTTTTGGCATGGCCATAACATATGCACTGCCCACGGAATCAGGCTTGTTTTGCCGTGCATATGCCACCCGTTTTCATGTGAAATCGTTCCGGGAAGAACGAAATGTCACCGGTTTAGGTTGGGTTCTAGACGCAAACGAATAGGCAAGAGTGCAGTTTTTAAAACAACGAACATTTTTTTCCAAGGACGGTTCCGGTACGATCGACAGTCGCGAGCTCGGTGTAGCGATGCGTGCCCTTGGCCAGAATCCCACTGAGCAAGAGCTGCTCGACATGGTCAACGAGGTGGACATTGACGGCTCCGGGAGCATTGACTTCGCGGAGTTCTGTCAAATGATGAAGCGAATGACGAAGGTTTCCTTTGCTAAATAGACTGGATCCCTTTTTCAATGGTCACTGTTAAGAAAAAACACTTGCTGCGGTAATTTTTTGAGACTATAGTACCACCGAATCGGCCGAGGTTTTTGCTGATTGGTTGGGTTTCTCAAGCTCGCCCAATCATGCAATTTTCAGTTTTTTTAAATCTGTAAAGGAGAACGACACGGAGATGATTCGCGAGGCGTTTCGAGTGTTCGACCGTGATGGAAACGGCGTCATAACGGCCGATGAGTTTCGATATTTTTTGCGGTTAGTTCGAGCCAAAAAACCTGGTTGACATGAGGAAATGGTGAACATTATAATTCTCAAATTTTATAAAAAAACTACCATGCGATGTTGTTTGGTTAGTTTCACATGTTACCTAATACCTACCATACCACATACATATCCCCTTCGTGTTGCAACAGTAAAGGTCACAAACAAATGGTGAGTTTTTGCATTTATTTCTCTCAAGATTTACAAAACTGAAAAACGTTTCAGGTACGTTGGTGCTCAGTTTGACGAAGCCGAAGTTGATGAGCTGATCGCGGAGGTCGACATCAACGGCGATGGCTCCATTGATCTGGAAGAGTTTGTGAAAATGATGACGTCCATATGAAGTTGCTGCTGAATTGCTGCTGATTTTCTGCTGAGTTTGCCGCATTTATTGCGTTCATATAACTGCAATGTTCCAATAATTTTGATAAAACCTGTTCAACTTATTTGGCTTTTCACTGTCGCATTTACATATATTTTGAACAAAAAATAAAAAAAATAAAAAAACTTCAAAAATTGGGTGTACACATACATTTGGCAAAGCTTTTTGATTTTTAAAAAAAGTTTGCATCAAAAAACAGAAAAAACGTTTATCTTTTTGGGAAAACTTCAATCACACAACATCACTTTCAACTGTTGTATAAAAAACAGCAACAAAAACAATTTTAAAACAGGTACTACAGTGCAACGTTGCAAAAGAAGACAAAAAGAGAGTTAATGCAATATTGCAACTTTTTTTCAGTGCAACTAAATCAGTGCAATATTTTTCTTTGTTCAACCATTCCGAAAATCGACATTCACTTGAAAGTCAAGTTGAAACTCAAGACAAAACCTGTGTGGAAAAAAGTGCGAGAAAAAGGTCACAGTTGAAAAGTTGAGAACGTTTCACTGATATGAAAGTGTTTGATGCAGATATGCACACATGTTAGGCAGATCCATGATATCCGCAACAAGACCGGTTTTTCCGATAATTATTGTGCACGCAAGTATGTTCACACTGATGAAAACAACAATTGAATGATGACGAATTCAAATCTTTTTTCAACACCTGATAGGCGATGAGACAGAGGAAGACCATCTCGTTTTGCTTTCGAATGTTTTGTCGTGGTTTTGTTGTAACGCGATAAGTCACATTATTAATGTACCATTTTTAGTTTACCGTATTACCTCTAATAAACCCCCATGGGGGTTTATTTCTTCAGCGACTTCTGGGGGTGGGGGTTTATTTTTGGGGGGGGATTATTTTTGGGGGGGGGGTTTATTTGGAAACCATTTTTAGGGGTGAGCAAAATGGCAAAAATACTTTCCATGGCAGGAAGGAAGTCGCAGAAACTTCTACTTTTCACAGAGATTTCCTTTTGTAACAGCCTTTTGTAATGAAATTACCACTAACTCATCCCTTTGGGGCCTTTAGTAGCACAATTTCACCAATGTCACTGCATTCAGCCACTGAATTCGCTAGGTATGTGTTTCAAACAGGTGTCTAATAAACCCCCATGGGGGTTTATTTTTGGGGGGGGGGATTATTTGGAAACTTGTCGAGGGGGTGGGGGTTTATTTTTGGGGGGGGGTTTAATTTTGGGGGGGGGTTAATAGAGGTAATACGGTATTTAGTTTAGTTTTACTCGATATTCAGTTATCACAAGTTTTCTGTTGCCGACTGCTGCTTCACTTCTTTTGTGTCTGACTCACAATAAAACAATCAAACGATTTCTAAGCGCTTGTGATCTTTCACTATTTGATTGTTTTTTACCTCAAACATTGATTGTTTTCGGTTTTTTATTGTTCAAAAGGTCACGGCACCACCAAGATGCATTCCAGCTTCATTTCGAACTTATTGGCAACCACGCTGACTCTGTTGTTGCCATATTTACCAAGTGAGTGAACACAAATTTATTCATTGCAGTCAAGTACTGTGGATTTATTCAAACGTGTCCGGACTTAAATGACGTCATTTGCTTTGAAAACGCCCGTTTGTCAAAGTACAGGCACTAAAATGTCAGTTTGGTGTGATTGATTCGACATTCACCATTTGTTTACGGGAAGAAATCGGCTAAACGGAAAGTCTGGTTTGCTGTGAACGGAAAGTGCATGTTTGACGGCACATGACGTCATTTCAGTGGGACACGCTTAAAAAATTCAACAAAAAAACAACATCAACATTGAAAAAATAGTTGTCCATCATGCAGACAGCAGAACATTTTCATTTTTACCCGTGGAAATCGTTGGTTCATTCACATGCGTTTTTTTACCCGTGGAAATCATGCATGCGGACAGACCGGGTTTTTGCGCGTGATAAACGCGAGTTTCCAAAGCACAATACATGATGACGTCATATGGTCTCACACGTTCAAAAAATAGGTCTTTTTTTGCATGCGTCAATGCTGTCCTCAATGTATCGCTGATGAACATATAAATGCGGCATTCCGTGTTGATCCGCAACTACCAAAACCTGTACCGTAACCCACCGTATACCGTATACGTACACCGTACACAGGTCCAAGCAAATCGCAAGGTCTCGTGCCGACGCGTCGCCAGGGTCCGTGTCCGGTCGGCGTGAATCCGGCCGCAGCGAACGTGATCACGATCGGCGAAGGCTGCTTCGAGTTCATTGACGGCGCTTTGCGCACGAAACGACAGATCACGGCGAAAGCGGACTGTGTCCGGCGCGGGGGTCGATTAGCGGTGCTGGCGGACACTGAAACGATGCAAGCCATTGACGGCCTCATTGTACGTGATGGCGCGTGTGCTCGCGAAACAGGCGCGGGCTATTTCTGGAATGCCAAAATACGTGCCAAAGATCATTCCAAAATACGTGCCAATGTTGATGCCATGCCAACATTTGTGCCAAAACTGGCATGCCATGCCATGCCATAACATGCCGTGTGTGTTGAAATTATAAAAACGGTTGATAACAAAAAGCCAAGCGGTGCACAACGAAACTCGAGAAGTTGACATCGCGTTCTCGGGTTTACGTTGGTGCACCGCTTTGCTTTGGACTCTTTGGCAGCATGCAGTTGGTTCGACTGCCCTCGAAAGTGAAGCCTAAAAATGCAGGTGAAAAACGGGGCCACCATGGGCGCCTGGGTGGCGGGCGAACGTCTGCACCAGCGGGGGGTGAAAACAATCCTGGAGGACCGGAATAGCTACGTGTACGACCTTGCGCATGCCGACTGGGGCCCGATACACAACGGCCTTTGGGTGGTGAACGGCGAACCGAGGATACACACGCAGGTATTCTCTTCTTTTGATTCCGGGACTCAGGTTTGCTTGCACTCAGGTATAGAAAACGCGCGTGTTTCTGAAATTTGAAATGATAGTTTACTACTGTTATGAAAGTCGTCATATCGCAGTCAATTTTGCCAGTACAACAGTCACAAACAAACACACAGGCACATACATGAACATTTACAAAAAGGGCGCCTTCAGTCGCACATGTGTGCGTGTTTGTGTGTGTGTGTTTTAATCTAGTGTGTTGTTTCAAACCAGAATATTTCAGGATGATGAATAATTTTTCGCTTCACTGAAATGTGCCCAACTTTAGAACTATGACTCCGTTTCTCCGTGTTATCGCTGTACAAACTGTCCAATGCTGCTCAGTAAAACTGAAAAACTGGACACTTGACCTACGACAGTACAGTACGACTTCAACTGCGTCATGTGGAACGTGCACAGCAATCCGAACACCCTGTACGCGCAGATGTGCGACTATTCGGTCAGTGCGAACGCGTCTGCTATCGGATACGTCTGCGAATATCGTTCGTTTTGCAGGGGGGGAGGGTGGTTTTTGGATTTTTTGCAGACAAATTTTGAGCCCAAAAGCAACTGTGGAACTGGGTGGGACGAACACAAACTACAAAAAAACTTGGCTCGTCTTTCAACGTTTTCGGTCTTTTTCTGAGTTCAAAGAAAGGATTTTCTGAAAATTTATGTCCTTTATTCATTTTTTTCAAATTTCGATTAACCGTACCAGAATCAGAACCAGAGATATTTTTTAACCATTTCACCCCAAAAATGACTATGACCATTTTTTTTAAAAGTGTCCCACTGAAATGACGTCATGTGCCGCAAAACATGCGCTTGTCGTTCACAGCAAACCAGACTTTCCGTTTAGCCAATTTCTTCCCGTAAACAAATGGTGAATGTCGAATGAGTCACACCAAACTGACATTTTTGTGACTGTACTTTGACAAACGGGCGTTTTTAAAGCAAATGACGTCATTTTAGCCCGGACACGTTTGAATAAATGTACAATACTACTGTTTTATACCCACCGAAGGCGCCGCCGAGACGTGCAATCCGAATCCGTGCGCGCACGGGGGCACCTGCGAGGACATCAGAACGCCCTATCTGACGGTGACGTGTCGCTGCGCGATCGGCTCGAAAGGGCCACGATGCGAGACCGGTCGGTACAGTTTCACACAGTCGAGGTCAAAGTTGGTGGGCGGGTGTGCCGGGCATCTGGGAACTAAAACTAAAGTGGAAAATAAAACCAGCCAAGACCAACGAGATATGGAACCAGACAGAGTTTTGGCAAGTCATATGAGCAGATTAGTTGGTGACCACGTGATGAATATATTATGTTCCAATCCCGGCTCACAAAACGCTAAAAACCACAACAAAAATCAACCGTATGCCGTAAATCCCCCCCCCGGCCCTGGAGCAGAGCTACATCGTGTGCGGCGCATACCGGTGTCATTTTCTTGCCATATATGCCGAACTCAGTTTCATTCCATGTGCACTTGCAGTTGTCATTCCAAAACCGGGCGCCGCGTGTCTCGCCGGTCAGAAGTGCAGCGGCAACGCGGTCTGCCCGCCGGCCGGCGGCTACTGCACGTGCCCGAAGGATCACAAAGTCATCCGGGGCGCCTGCTTCCGTGAGCGAATTTTTTGGGTTCATCATTTTTCAATTTTTTAAATATAAATATTCAAACAATACATACTATTTTATTTTATTTTGGTCGCGAGACTCAATGCGTGCATAGATAGGTAAACAGTTTCATTCATGACGCGGGTCTTCAAAATTGGCAAAGTAGTCCGAGTCCCCTAAATAGGCCGAGTCAATTCGGGTAATTTAAATTGCCACATAAAGATTGAAACATAGTTTCCTAGTTTCCTTTCAACGTCAGCGCAGGCATTGAGTCGCAGAGAACCTAAAAGTTTAATGATACCTATTTGAACTATCTAAGTCACTGTGTATAGACGAACGTTCGTACGTGTACTGCGACGTGAACAACGAGTTTCGCTGCGACAACGGCCGCTGCATAAACGCGCGCAACGAATGCGACCAGTACGACGACTGCGGCGACGCCAGCGACGAGCACGCGATCCGATGCGCCGGCATTCCGCTGCCCGGAGCGTTGGACGCCGTCACGCAAGGTGCGTCAGGCTTGCGGATTGTAGGATATGCACACTCCGGAACTGATAGCGAATTGGGGTAGAGTGGAAATATATTGATCGGCCTCTATAATGGGGCTAATTGCTGCTGCCATGAACAAAGGAACAGCATCACACATGCATCGCATCCACGTGCGTGCAGCCAACCAATCAGCTGCTTGCATATAATTTACCGATGGATTGTATGTTTTTCATGCAGGCGTGATCACCTGTAACGACCGCCGTATGTTGATCACCAGTGGTGTTGAGCATTTCTGCTGCGGCATCCGCCCGCTCGTGCGCACGGAGACTGCCTGCTGTCAGGGGCATCTGGTGCGTCTGCCGCCGGGCATCTACAGCGCCAGCGACAAGCAGATGGGCTGCTGCGGGGTGCAGGTGCGGTTTGGTGCGTGGAGGGATGGGTGCAGGTGCGGTTTGGTGCGTGGGGGGATGGGTGCAGGTGCGGTTTGGTGCGTGGGGGGATGGGTGCAGGTGCGGTTTGGTGCGTGGGGGGATGGGTGCAGGTGCGGTTTGGTGCGTGGGGGGATGGGTGCAGGTGCGGTTTGGTGCGTGGGGGGATGGGTGCAGGTGCGGTTTGGTGCGTGGGGGGATGGGTGCAGGTGCGGTTTGGTGCGTGGGGGGATGGGTGCAGGTGCGGTTTGGTGCGTGGGGGGATGGGTGCAGGTGCGGTTTGGTGCGTGGGGGGATGGGTGCAGGTGCGGTTTGGTGCGCGTGGGGGAAGAAGTGCAAGTGCGGTTTGATGCGCGTGGGGATTGTTTTTCACCTTTCAAAATTAATCGATTGTTCTGCGATATCACCAGAGTTTGTTTGGCTGCTGCTTTTTTGATTGAAACATTTCTGAAACAAAAAAAATTCAAAAATTTTCAAACACCGCACAGGCGTACAACCGCGATCGGCACGTCTGCTGCGGCTGGGACGGCGACGTGTATCTGTCGGTGATCCCGCGCGGATTCACCTACAGTTACATCGACGGCGCCACGAACGTGCAGTGCTGCCAGAAAGTGTCGTTCAACGCAGAGACGCACCTGTGCAAGGCAGGCAAGGTCGTCGCGAAGGCACAACCGACCGAGGCCGCCGCATTGTTGGCCGATCCGACCACGGAACTGGCCGCTCCGCCGGCAGTCGGCAAGTGCCCGAACAGACGGCTTTTGTGGTTTATTTTGTTTTGGAGGTCCCTGATGTTGGTCTGATTAATTGTTGTTGTTGTTGGGATTTTAGGCAATGTTTTCAGCCAGGACTAACCCGTAGAAGCATACAGAACGCCATTGAGTAGGGCGCCAATGGAGTTTTCTGCAGTCATTAAGTGCCTATACACGACACCCCTCCGGCGGGGCTCGATCCCCCGAGCGCACAGACACCACTCTAACGCACTACCACGAGGCATGCATGCATGCAATTCGAATAAATCCATACCGGCCGTTCTGCGTTTCCAAGCACGTGTAAACTGTGTCTGTTTGAACCTGCCACTTCTTTTCGCGGAACCCAACGCACGCGAAACTTTGAATCACACCAAGAAGCACGGCTGTGTCGGGTTTGATGAAAATCAAACACCTGATTTGTGACCAAATATGCAACTCCGTCATCTCGTTCATTATTCTTTTCTGGGCTCTTCATTCTGCGAAACAAAGGTGGTGATGCTTGTAGGTTTCAACCAACATACAGTACACCTGGAAAACGTAATGACCAACAAATTAGCGCTGAGAATTGCTCATGACCAACCAGTCAGCTAGTTGCATATATTAGCGAGATAGACTGTACATTACCTCCGCATTTCGTCCATTCCCTACAGCGCATCAACGTCTGCTGTGCGCCGGCATCTCCTACAACCCAACGAGTCACCTGTGCTGCGACGCACTCGTCCTGCCGCTGCCGTCCGGCATCACGCACGCCATGCGCGACGAACGCCTCCGCTGCGTCAACTCGGTCGCGTTCAATCTCGCCACGCACACCTACTGCAGCGGGCTGTTGGTGCCGGTTGGAATCGACGGTCTGTACTGCTGCGGCACGCAACGCTTCAATCCGAACTCGCACACGTGCTGCGTCGACGGCGGACAAGGGTGGCTGAATCGATTGCCGCCCGGTGTCACGTATGGGTACACGTTTCGGGATCCGAACGTGTCGTGCTGCCTGCGGAACGCCTACAACCGACTGACGCACGCGTGCTGTCGAGGGTTCGTGAATGGTGGTGGTGTTGGGCTTTGTTTTTTTTGGGGGGAGGAGTTGGGATTTGGGATTGGTTTTCGTTCGGTGGTTGGTGGCATTGCAGGGGGCAACACCCTCCCCCCCTTTCCCAGACTCCGTGCTTGGGGTGTACACACACTGGATGCTGAACCGGTTTTCAGGGGACGGGGGTACTTACGGAGGGGTGCTAGGTTTTCGGGGGTGTCAAGTGACCACCCGCCCCTCTTCCCGGAATACTGCTGTTCTATTGATGGTGAATTACTTTTTTCAATCATATGCGAGCTTACCAAATTGTCCTCATGAAACTTTTGAACTATCACGGTGTTCCATCCATCCATATGTGTTCGGCTGTCAAAGACCACAGTATCTGAAGTTTGCATGTAAAATTGCAGGCTTATTGTGTCTCGCACTGATGCACTGGCCGCAAACTGCGTGTAAAAAACGACCTCATGACTGAAAAAACTTTCTTCACGCGATTTTTAGAGTCCATCTTTGGTCATTTTAGCGCTTTCTTGAAACTTTTTTGTTTTTATCATCTGTGGTGGTTGAAATCATTCTGTGCGTCCATTTTTGTCACGTCAACTTACACTGTGTCGGTGATTTTTGGTAAATTTATCGTGAATCTGTATTTTCGGAAACTGTACAGAACTCTTGTGAAAGTGAAACACGTTAATAAAAAAAGCGAAGTTCTACAGAATAAAAGAATCACACGGTCTTCGATGCATAAAATATAAAATGCAAAGTAAAACATTCTGGAAGCACCGTTTCGGTTTTTCTGTTGTTTTGGGGCAAGAAAATGCAAAGGTGAAGATCACAAATTTGATTTCGCTTCTTCGGTTAAGAAAACGTTCAGCACCGCAACACCGATTTCATCCACTGCAATGAGTTTTTTTATCACAAAACTTCAACACCGATTAAACACATATAATAAAGTGCAGTATATATTTAAAAACTTTTTTTTATATTAGACAAACCTCAGAATTATTCAATTTCACCAGACCACACTTCGTTGTGTCCTTTCGCTGAAATGTGTCTGAAAAAAGTGTGAGACGGGTTTTGTTGCGAAATCTAGTCGTTTTTGACGAAATAGCAAAAATGCTACTCACTGAAAGCCGCAATCAACTGCAGAATGCACGACACAAAATCACCAAAACGTAACGTTCCATCGGGTCGCATATAACGCAGCATTAGAATTTGCACGATTTCAGTGCTCAAATTGAATCCTGTAAACGGGAAGAGCACGGATGGTTTTAGAACCTACCGCGGTAGTAGCGCTGGCTGAAAACATCGCCTAAATATCCAACAAAACCAAACAAAAGCCCACCAATATCAGTGAGAGCGTCACGGAATCGTTCCGCCTTCATGACACGGCTGGTGGATCTGCTGTAGAAGCCGAACACTTCCTGCCAGACTTTCAGACTGCTGATGAAGTCGCGGAATTGATCGTAGTCGATTCGTCCGGATGTTGGACTGCGCTGAAAATAAATAATGCAAAAAAATGGAGTTCAAATCCTGAATTCAAACTCAAAGTTCAAATTTATCATTCAAACAACGGTGGATTGAGCACAAAAACCTGAATGCTAATAGCTACATTATCTTTCTTGCGCTTACTTGAAACGCCTGCACCACTTTTCTGCACACCTCCAGACTTGCGGAGCTTTTCATGTAATCTGTAATTCATTACAACAAGCGTGGACACTTTTTGAAGAAAACTTTTGAACTGCTGAGAAACGATAAAAAACTGCTGTTACCATTCGGCAAACACGATTGCAACAGATCCTGCAGCTCGTATGCGTTCACAGTTTTCTTCTAAAGTTAGATGTGGGTTTTTGCTTATTTTCAGATCATCCGGATACAAAAACTTCTCCAAGATAATTCAATTTGCAATAAATTTGGAATTTGCAAAAAACTATACTTCATCTGCAAACGACAGAAACATTGCTCGATACTCGTTTGTCTCGGTGTCCGCCTGAAAACCCAGGACAGTGTGTTTCATAAATCACCACAGAACAAACATTTTGCCGTTTTATCACAAAAACACCGTGATATGACAAAAAAACCTTTTCAATCGGCGATTTCTCGATTGAAGCACCGGTGTCCAGGAGACTGAAAAAAGTATAAAAAACTCTGCAGGCAATGGACGCATCAAGAAGTAGCTGAGCTGAAAGCAAGAAAAAACTGATGAGTTGCAACAAAAAAACAGACGACTTACCCCAAACTAACGGCCACTTGGGCGTACAGACGAACTGTGAACGTGGACTCCTGACCGATCTCGTACGTGGTTGGCAGCAACACATAGGAGCCAGCCTCAAGTGACACTCTACCACTGACCTGCGATTGAAAACTTGGATTCCATCGACTTTCCTTACCACAGTGATGCAACTTATCTACGACTGAATGTTATGTTTTTCAAAGATTATTGTTTTTTTGAAAGCAACCTGTCTCTGATTGCAATACGTTGAGTGATACACGGCACGGGTTTGACGGAAGAATTGAGCGGACAGCCTGCGGCCAGTGCCCGCAAAGTCGGCTGGCATCTGGAAAATGTCAAAAAATAAATAAAAAAAGTTTAAAGCCTGCCCCGTTTATAAGCCTCGTGATGAAAGGTAGCGGATTGCCCGGGACGAAAAGCCAAAAAATAGAAATGTTTAAAATTTGTCATAAATCGGTCTCATCACGTATAAGACTAAAGACAGAGCTTGTTTGGGGGGGGGGCGTCATCGACAAATGGGGAAGGGGGCAGATAGGGGGGGGGGCGGGGCAGGGGGTGGTCGAAAATTAAACGACGGTCAATTGTGTGGATAGACAGCTAAAAAAACAGCATTGTTGATCCTCAAGGTTCCGCCCTGTCTAGATCTAAGCAGAAAACGCAAAATTTTACTGCACTGCAAAAAACCTGGCATTTTTTATCGGCGTTTAAAAAATACACCAGCTAGAAATCAGCCCGGGAATAACCTGATCTTTTTCTGACAAAAAACAAAAGACAAAAACACAATATTCTCTGAATGTTCTTGGAAGTCAAAACACCTGCCTGATAAACGCTGAATCCGATGACAAACGGCTCACGGGTTCGGTGTTGCAATACGGCGACCACCACGGCACTGCGTTGCACCAATGACAGCATGTATTGCGGGTTGATGTGGAATGAATCTGAAGAGTAGTGGACAAAATCACTTTGTTATATTGTTTTGTAAGCTATTTTGTAAGGCGAACCACGAAAACTAGAGAAACGGTGCAATTCATGCACCCGCAATATAAAGGCTTCCATTATTGGTACATACGTCTTCCTGAACGCTTCGACGAGCGAGTTTGCAAAAGGTTTTTGCAGATTTTTCATGCTTCTATCTCATGATAGAAAAATTGGCCATTCATGGTCTTTCACCACCCTGTTTTGTTGGACAGTTCAGAAGGCCATCAAAAAGATGAGAGGGCCTAACCAAACGATTTGAATTTGAAAGGTGATATATTGTACATGACGCATTGCGTTTACTACAAAACAACGTTTTGTACAACCAGTGTTCAATATGTCAATCAACTATTTTTGGAAAGATATGCAGACATACATCGGAAAAAGTTTTGAAACCTCGAATAGGATTAGAACACAGATCCCTAGTTACACAAATACCGTATTACCCCCATTAAACCCCCATGGGGGATTAATACGTCAGCGACTTTTAGGGGTGGGGGTTTATTGGGGTGGGGGGGGGGGGTTTAATTTACAAAAAATTCTAGGGGTGGGGGTTTGTTGAAAAATGGCAAAAATACATTGCATGGCAGGCAAGAAAGTCGCAGAAACTTCTACTCTACATAGAAATTTCCTTTTATAACAGCCTTTTGTAATGAAATTACTATTAACTCACCCATTTGGGGCCTTTGGTAGCACAATTTCATCATTTTCACTGCAACCAGCCACTGAATTCGCTGGGTATGTGTTTCAAACAGGTCTCCAATAATCCTCCATGGGGGATTATTTGTGGGGGGGGGATTATTCGGAAACTGGTCGGGGGGGTGGGGGTTTATTGGTGGGGGGATTAATGGTGGGGGGGGGGGGGGGGTTAATGGGGGTAATACGGTAGAAGAACAAAAAGTCCCGTGCAAAAAGCAATACAAAAATATGTAAAGTCCGTTAAAAAATAGAGTCAAACATCTTTGTAAAAGTAATGAGAATCACTAAACGCAAAAGAACACACAGTCTGAAACGTTTCCGGAGTATTTGTCAAAAAAAAGTCCAACCGAGATTATTCCGGCAGCCGCCAGCGGTCGCGCCCTTCGCCCAGCTGCCCACGCAGTAGCGAGTGTTCAACGCCTCTAAGTCGCGCAATTTCGGCTCCGAATGACACGTGTCACCATCGAAGTGCACCATTTGAACGCTTTCAAAGTGCTGCTCAAACTCCGCAATGTTTACCCTGAAGAAATGTGAAACGATGTCACTCAAAAACTATGGAAGAAAATCACGCTAAACGAACAGGTGTCCGGTCTCCAGTCCAACTGGGTGTCTCGCGCGTTGTCCATTTCCCAGATACAAAAGTACCCCCCCCCCCTAAACACCGTGTCTGGTATTGACGTTTACATTACACGCTTGGTGTAATGTCAGGACACTTCACACCTATACTCGGACACCTTTTGCTAGCGTGGGTAGAGACACGATTTGTTTTTAAAACGAGGCGGATAGCAATAAGAAACTGAAAAAAGAAAAAAAACGTGTTTATTCGCTCGTGTGGACGCGCTAATGAACAAAAGAGATGTCTTTTACACTGCAGCCCTTTCTGTTAAAGGAAAGAACAAAAAAACAACGAAAACCGCATCACCGACCAGAACGAGCCAGCGTCCGCAGCCTCCAACATGCGCGCATTCACATCGACAGTCGTCCATTTTCCAGTGGTCGGCTTCGCCCATGGCCCGTCGTACGTTGGCCCGCCCGGCGTTTGGCGCATTCGAAGCAGCACATTTGTGGAGCTGTTGTCCTTGCTTGTCACCTGTATGCGCGGGGCTGTTTTGTACCGTAATATCGCCGTCTTATAAGACACTCCTTACTTATAAGCCCTTAGACTGTGGAAATAAAAAACAACTTTATGTTTGGCTCGAAAACATCAGCGTTTGTTTATAAGACCATAAAAGCATTACTGTGTTGCCCTGTAACTTGTTTGAAGAAGACTCTCACTTAAAAACTGTCCGCGATTTTTTTTTACATTTGAGATTTTTTGCCTGTTTTAGGATGGTAAATGCCTCTCTTCACCGTAATTTTGCCGCATTTTGTAAAAACATTCAAGTCTAAAACTTCTGGTTTGAACACAAAAACACTGAACCAGAAAGCTTTTACCGTGTCGACTGCTAGAATCGCATACGCCCGACCACCTAGCAAACCATTATTGGTGTTCTTTGACTGTTGTTTCTGAAAAAAAGCAACGTGAGTAAATTTCGAAAAGATTGAACTGAAGAAAAAACCACTTGAGCAAACAGCCGCTCTTCTATTACTGTATGATTTTTTTTGGTCCAGAGAGAGACTCAAAGCGCGCATATGTAGATCGGTAAACAGTTTCATGCATGATGCGAGATTCAAGATGGGCAAATTGATCCGAGTCCCCTAACTGCGGCCGAGTCACTTTGGGGATTTTGAACTGTTACATAAAGATTCTGAAACTACATGTCGTTTCCTTTCTACGTCTGTGCACGCATTGAGACGTGGAACCTAAAAATTGATAATATTTTCTATCGAACACCGACCGCAACGGCTGCGACGAGTGTCGTGCTACGTAGCGTGTTCAGCAGCGTGTCAACCAGATCGACCGGTTTCGGATTCAGTCCGATCGACTCCGTCACACCGCCGCTCAGTTCGGACAGGAATTCGCCGACCGTCACGTAGGCCAACGACTCGTAGCTGCCGTGTAGTCTGAAGAACGTCGTTCGTTGGTTTTTCTATTCTGTAATCGTTCTCATATTACAAGCAAAACTGTCACGCACACACACACACACACTTTTCGCCAGGGCTAACACAGAATAGCGTGTACATAGAACGCAATCGAGTAAAGGCGGTGCCCATCGAGTGTTCTGTGTCATTAAGCGCCTGTACACCACTCGGCTGGGGCTCACGCACGTTTATTATCACAACAAAACCGAGCAACAACGAAAAGCAAAAACCACCGCACTTTGCATAGGCCTTCTCGAGCAACGCGGGCCACATTTGCGCGCCGCTGTGGCTGGCCGTGAAGACGAGCTGGCCGTCGACGAGCGGCAACCGATCGTCCACCAACACCTCCACCCATTCGCCGGCCCACCAGAAACGAAAGTGGAAGATGCCCGCGTAGCCGAAGTCGTCGCCGAAGCCTGTCGTATGGTGTGGACGTGTTTTGCTGTTTATGTCGTTGTTGATTTGAATTGTGGCAGCGGGGGTGATGAGCCGTTCCGAATCTTGCAAAAACTTACTTCAGTCCTTTATGGTTTTTTTTCATTTTGGTCCCGGGACTCAATGCGCACATAGATAGGCAGACAGTTTTATGTATGACGCGCGGGAACTCAAAATTAGCAAAGTGATCCAAGTCCCCTAAATAGGGCCGAATTACTTTGGGCGATTTTGAATTGCCGCATGAAGATTGTTTAGTTTCCTTTCACGTCTGCAAACCCATGGAGTCGCAGAACTTAAAAAAATTGATAATACATAGACCTGCTATTCCGGTGTATTCCATCGCGATATGAAACACGATGGCTAGTTTATCATGATTTTCCACTTCGTCTATTCTTTCTCCACTTTTCTTCTCCGCGGCAGTAAATGCGCATGAAGAACTGAGTGCCACGAACGAAACATGAACTTTCTTATGCGACCGACCTTGATCGGCAGGCACTGCGCGGTAAAACAAGCCTCGGTACTGGCAGAGCACGCCCAGCGCGGACACGATCGCCGGATTACCGTAGCGGCCGCAGACCAAATCGAAACGTTTGATGTCGTCAATGACGAACTTGCACGACCGATTCAGTTCCTGTGGACAAAATTTGGTGTGGTTTCTGTCGTTACAAAAAGACGGTTCTTTCGTTATTAAAGTTGTTCTTTCAGAAGTTTTTGTTGCTGTTTTTACTTTTTTGATGTGGAACTGAGGAACTAACAAATTTAGTTCTTGCTTTGTGGGCTGCGGCATGACATACGGCGAAGTATCACACGACCCGCAAAACTTCGTTTTCACGCATACACTAACAGTGTGCAATCCCCAACCGACGCAAAAACATATTTTTTTGTATTTTCCAAAAAAATCGATGTTTCTGGGATGGAATGCCATGACAACCTAAAATCCCTCTGCTCTGCAACCCACAACGCAACAAAAGCACTGACAACGAAAAAAAGTCGCTTATTTGGATCCACCGACCGTGGCCCTGCTCCAATTGAACGTCACATTTTTCGGCGGTTTCACCGCGAAAACGCTCAGCTTGTCGGCCGGAAAGTCTTCGTCCTCAAAGAGCTGCTGCTGCTGTCGGTGCTGGTCGCGCAGTCGGTTGAATTCGTTGTTCATGGTGGAAATGCGATAATGCTGATATTGTCGGTGAAATGAAGAATTTCAACCGTCAAATCATCAATCATCCGCGAACATCAAGGAACAGGAACTAAAAACGAGTGAAAAATCAATAACACCAAATTGCGCGGATTCGGAAACCGATAAAAGTTCAAGAGACGTTGTATGTAGGACACACGCGTTGTTTTTTTTTGATTTCATGAAATGCGCTCCATGAATAAATGCGAAAGGAAATTTTGCATTGGAAACACGCACTCACACGCACACATTCTGCATCATGGTCTCTCTTTCTATTATATAAACATGCATTTTTACAGATTTCCCGTCCGTCTCGCTTTGCACGGAGTGGCGTGTTGATTTTTCATCAAATATTTTTCACGGGACATAGTGAAAATCTCGAAACACTGATCCACAGGGTGTTTCGTCGCGGGAAGCGGAACTGATGTCATCATGAATGTAAACTGCTCACATTTTCTTGTGCCATGTAATCTGGAACTGCATCTATCACGGTAATTAATGAAAAAAACATCATAACTTACTTTTTATTCAGTGAGTTTGCAAAATGTTTGCAATTTGTCGTTCAATACTGCACACGTTTTTATCACACCGTGTACATGAGCAGAATTGAATTTCAAAGAACACGCAAGACACATGCAACCTGTGCGTGCTGCCACAGTGTCAAGGACGAAACAAGAGGGTGAAATCACCTTTGCATTATGCTGTACATTTTCATACAATCAAAACAGAAATCTTGTTCCAGTTTCAGTTCTTTATTACTGACTGTCTGAATATATTTAAAAAATATCACGTTGACTGGATTACGTAAAATCAACAAAACAAAATATCTACGTTAAAAAATTACAGTAAAAAAACAAAACAAAATATCTACGTTAAAAAATTACAGTAAAAAACAAAAAAAAATAAAAACTAAGCAACGTTGAAAACACACATCTGGAACTGAAACAGCCATGACAAATAAAATATTCCGCACTGCGGTATTATTTTAGACATCAGTGAACAGTTTCTTTGTTTGGAGGTTTCTTCAACAATTAGGGAATCGTAAGCCACTTTTTTGAAAAAAATAAAAAAATCCGTGCAATTGTGGAACCCGTGTTGGTTCAGTGGTTGTAAAATGCACTGATCGTCGAGACTGCAGTTTTTTTCGACATACAACGAAAATATGACAGATTACAGTGGAACAGTGCAGCAGTGCAAAGGACCGTGAGCGGAAGAAAATGCCCATGTGTCGCAAAGTTGACCGCAGAAATACTTTAGGGAAACTTACATTGTAAAAAACAGTACATAATTCGCCGCACAAAAATGGATTCTTCATTCCACGAACAAACCCGATTGCGGTTTATTTTCTTTTTTATTGAAAAATTCGCGGGCTCTTTGTTTTCTGCTAAAAAGTTACAAGTTTAAAGCAATATACTGTTGGTACACTATAGTCCAGCTTTTATGCAGCGAAAGTAACGAAGCTAAACATGCGAAAATTGGACACTTCCTCCGTGTCATGGCGTCGACTCACACGTGGTGTTCTGCGTTGTTTTGTCCAGCCTTCCAATGTATTTTGGTATCCGTGTCAGTGCCATTTATTCACGCATCTGGTATGCAGTTGTACGTGGTAACCACAGGCCTGTCCCACACGCCGGCATTGCACGTGGCAACTGGTGATGGGGGCCTCTGAACGTTTGTTCCGTCGTACAAAAGATCGCCAGCAGGACAGTCGGCAGTCAAGGTTGCGCCGTTCAGTGCCATGTCGTCAATAAAGTCTCCCGTTTCGGTGAACGTTGCATCTGCGTTCGGGTCTTTGTGGCACACTGAAATGGGTGAGAAATGAGCTATGGGTGAAAAAAGTGACATTTTGAAGACTACAGTGTATAAAGAAGGATAGAGAACTTACACGTTCAAACAAATGTAACGCGAGTTTTCATGAGCTACATAATTCTCTCAGAGACGTTCTTCCATGCGTTGGAGAGGGAGGAATACTATACATTGAGCCCACTATACATTCATGTAGAACACTGAACTTTTTGCTTTTTGAACTGAACAACAAAGACTTGCTTTTTGACATGAGAATTTCACAACGGCAATAACCTGGCACGCAGTCATAGTCTCTCACGTTTGCATCATCCCAGGCACCGTCGACGCACGTTGCCGTGGCGGGTGGCGTGACAAGATTTGTACCATCGTACAGAAGCTCTTCCGTGTCACAGTTTGCACTATGCGTGCCGCCATTCAGTGCCGTGGTGCCAAAATAGGTGCCAACGGTGGTGAACGTCGCGTTACCGTTCTCCACTTTTGTGCACACTGAAAACGCACCGAACTTTCTGGGCATCATGTTATTCGACCAATTCAAGTGCATTTGCGTCTCGCAAAAATCACATATTTTTCACGCACCAAAAAAACTATGCCTCTCGGGAACAGATATAGCGATGATCGATTACGGCTTGGTTGGTGCCAGAGGGCGGATTTATATATAGTGCATTTCCTGAAATTTCGCAATATCCCCGAACGAACACAACCTTTGACGCAGTTGTAGTCTTTGACGCTCGTGTCATCCCAGAGGCCGGCGACGCACGTTGCCGTGGCGGTCGGCTCGACCAGGTTCGTTCCGTCATACAGTTGTTCGCCGGCCGTGCAGTCGACCACGTGCGTTTCGCCGTGCAGCGCCAGCTCCCTCGTGGCGGGCGTATGCGTCGCGTTACCGTTGCGCTCGTACGCGCACACTGTGAGAGGCCGGAGAGAAACGGAATGGAACAGTGGAAGCGCAAGGATTGAATTAGAAGCGTCAAGAAGAGTGTTTGCGTTCGCAGCCGCGAAACTCTACAGTCCATCTGGCAAATGTCTACAACTAGCTGATTGGTTGGTTGCACGCACGTGCAGTGTGATGCATGCATTGCTGTGCAGTTGAAACTCCGCCCCCACAGCAATGCAGCTTGCAGCTGCCATATTTTGACCCCCTTGCTATATTTTCACCTACACCCGAAACTCAGTGTATGGAAGAAGATATGAAGTGACACTTGACCAATGGGGGCTGGAGGACTTCACAAACGACTCAAATCAAGCCAGAAAAATCATCATCATTTTTGATCAAAATCCCCCCCCCCCGGTCAAAATATGGCTGGGGTCAAAATATGGCATGACACCGGCACCGAATGCGCGCATATCAGCCTGCTCGTGTGTGCAACCAACCAATCAGCTAGTTAGTGGCGGCAAAAAGTGTTGGAACGCTGCGCGTGTGTGTGTTGTGTATTGCGCGGGTGTTGCATCAGCCGTATAAACGCTATTATAAGAATTCATGGGCAACGTTGGGCTCACGGGACACTTTTCGACCCAACGTTGCCCATAAATTATTATGATAGCGTTTGTACGGCTGATGCAACACGCGCGCAGCGTTCCAACACTTTTGGCCGCCACTGTATATTAGCCAGATAAACTGTATTGACATGATGGTCGACCAGATGGAGGGGTTTTGTATGACGAACCGCTCAAAACCATTAGGGCATTATCATGTGCTCGATTGGGATTGTTCAGTTTACATTTTTTGTTTTGTTCAATGTTCGCATTTCGTACCACAAACGCAAGTGAGAGCGAGACGTTTTTAAAAAAAAACACGTGTATCACGTTTTTAATAGCCAGCCGGCCAACCTGGCACGCAGTCGTAGTCTTTCACTAGGGTGTCATTCCAGACGCCTGCGACGCACATAGCCGTTTCCGGAGCGTCCGCAACCAGAGTCCCAGATTCGCGGAAGAAAAGCCACTGGTCCGTTGGACAATTCGCAGTCTGCAGTGCACCGTTCAAGACGTCGGTGCCTATGATCGTGCCGTCCCAAGTGAACGTCGCGTTGCCTGTTGTTTCATTCTGGCACACTGAAACGAAGCGTTCTTTCTTACATCAGCTTACATCCGCTTACATCAGCTTACGACGGTCCGCTTACATCAGTTTCCATTGAGCAGTCCACAAGTTTATATGGAAATGCTTTTAAAACAGCACAAGTCGTATCTGTACGAACGGAAAGGGCAGGTTGACATATTGAAGAGCTTAAGGACTTGAGTAGGAACGGCGAGAACCTGTTTATCCCTCCGGCTAGCACAAACCCACTTCAACAGCACTCTCTTTTAAGCAAACATCCAGTAACTCTGTTTCGCTGATGTTTCAGCCAGACATAACATCCGTCTGTGCTGGTCATCATTTTTTGTTGGCCTGTACGCAGCGAGGGCCTTGTCGTACTGACGGGCGTTGGTATACACTCTTACTAAAGGCGAAACCGCAAGAAAAACAGTGCTTGCCCTATGCAATCCACTTTCCATGTGGCTAAAAGACGAACTGACCGGGCACGCAGTTGTACAGGGGCACAGTTTCGTCGTCCCAGACTCCGCCCTCGCACGTGGCGACCGCTGGCGGCTGCACCAGGTTGCGTCCGTCGTACAACTTCTGACCGGCCGGACAATTGGCGACATGCGTGGCGCCATGCAGCGCCTCGTTCGTGTTGAAGTAGTCGCCAGTGGTGGCGAATGTGGCGTTGCCTGGCTCCGGCTCGGCCTTGATGCAAACTGCAGAGCACACGACCAGTTCCGCATGTATAAAAAGCAACGGTTTACTGGCTTTATTTTAAACGTTCTTCAAAAGTCTACGACAGACTCGAAAAAACACCGTCACGCACACCGCACCAGTTTCTGTTCCGTCAGTAATGACAACAAAAAAAAGGAACGTGTTGCAGAAGATGCAGAATTATCCAAGTGGAACAGATATGAGGAGAGTCACAACGCGGTTGTACAAATGTTTTTCACCGATCATCTAAGTTTAAAAAAAACAACTGTTCAGTAGACACCTGGCACACAATGGTACGTCTTCACAAAGACATCGTCCCATACACCGGCGGAGCACGTCGCCACTTGCGGTGACGTCAGAATGCCGTGCGCCTGTGCGTCGTATAGCCGCTCGTAGGGCGTCTCACAGCTGGCGACGTGCGTGGCCGAGTCCAGCGCCTTGTCGCCGAAGTAAGTGCCAGTGGCCGAGAATGTCGCGTTGCCCTCGTCCACTCTGGTGCACACTGGAAACCGAGAAAGCGCAACACTGAATTGTTGCGTTCTCCCTGTTGTCATTGTTGTTTTTGTTTTGTTCTGCGCTTTTTCCACTGAATATTGTGTGTTCTCTGTTTTTTTTTCTGTGTTCTGAGCTTTGTTTCGAGGTTACACTGCATCACCGCGCAAAACTGCAAATCCAAATCGCACTGCATTCATCATCGTACAAATCATTCAAAATACGTTATGTTTGTTTGAAACCTGCCACTTTTCCGCAGAATATTGTCTTTTATATTTTTGGTCTCGAGACTCAATGCGCGCAAAAATAGGTAAACAGTTTCATGCATGACACCGGAGAATTCAAAATTGGTAAAGTGGTCCGAGTCTTTAAATATGGCCGGGTCAGTTAGACTGTTTTGAATTGCCACAAAGAAAAGATTGAAACTAGTTTCCTTTCCACGTCTGCAAACGCATTGAGTCGCAGAACCCAATAAATGGATCGGGCATAATGCGCCAAAAAAAACGACAAGAGGCATCAAACTTCATTCTCAAAAAAACATCATCAGCCCATTTCGGGCTGTTTGACTTCCACCAAACCCAATACAATCGTTTTTTCTTTTTGTATTCTAAGTGGTTGATTCAAACAGACACAGGATTACCATCAACGCAGTTGTGTCCGGTGATGTCGACACTCCAGCCGTGCGATTCGCAGACCGCCGTGGCCGGTGCGTTCTGCAGCTGCCCGTCGACCGTCTGCAGTAGTTCGGTGTCGTACGTGTCGTCCGCGCAGCTGGCGACATGCGTCACGCCGGCGTTCACCTCGATTGACGGCGTGTCCGGCGTGAATATCGCGTTGCCCGTCGTCTCCGGATAGATGCAGGTCGCTGCGAACAGCGATTAAGAAAGTTTTCTTGAAAGTTTTCGTTTTCCTGTTTATTTGTGTATTTTACGGCTGTGTGCCCAGCTTGCCCGGTGTTTGGAAATTGTTTCCTCGTGCACTTGCCTGACACTTAAACGTGCCTAATGGCGAGTGGAAATCCATTCGCAAATGATATTTGTGTTATTTCCGCTGCCAAAAAGCGGACAATTCATTCACCTAATGCTACATATTTTGCCAGTAGGTAGTTCTTTTCACTGAATGAATGCTCAGTAAGAAGATTTTACGTGATGCAATCCGAAATGAACCAAAAAACAGCACGATAAAAACGGACAGACGACGTACGAAGATAGCAGAAGTTCTCGAGCACCGGCTCGACGGTCCATTCGGTGTTGTTGCAGGTCGTCTGTTGCACGAGACTAATGTTGGTTGCGTATGGCGGCGTGCAACTGACCCACGCGTGCGTGCCGTCCGGAACGCTGCTGCCGACAGCGCTGAACTCCACTTGCGCGTTCGCCAGCGTGAATGTGTCGCACGCTGAAACGATTGCAACACCCGTCCCTTTCCAATTTTCTTTTCAATAATCAACGTCAACGTCATGAAACTCGCGGTCTCCGGTGGCGGCCTCCTGAAAGTTGCCCAACGCAGCTGCGATGCCGCCGCTGGTGCAGATGATGCCGCAAACGATGCCGGCCAGTTCCAGTGTCGCAAAGTTTCGCAGACCGTCGTAGTCGAAGAGCTCCGGATTCGGAACATTGCTGATGTCGTAGCCTTCGCTGATCACACGCGCGATCGGATCAGCTTTATCGACCGCCTGAAACGGTTGCACACGCGAGTCAACGGGACTTTGGAAATTCGGATTATTCGGGTTGAAGTTGTTGTTGAGCGACGATTGCTGTAAAAGCGGTTGATTGTTCGGATTGAAATTGTTTGACTGTGGTGACTGTTGGCCCATTTGATTCCATTCGCTCTGCAAAGGTGACTGATGTGCATCGAACGTGTCGCCGGGTAGTTCTTGGCCGGGCTCCAGCGGTTGCTCTTCCCACGGGAGACGATGGCGATTCGCGTGTCGTGTGTCAACATTCGATTGCTGCTGCGACGGCCGGCGAAGCTGGTGATCGGGGTTGGCATTTGGTCGATTTCGTTGTTGCTGTGTTTGTTGGCGCTGATTCGCATTCTGATTGTTGTTGTTGTTCTGGTTCTGTTGATTGTTGTTTCGGTTCCGTTGATTGTTATTGCGATTGTTATCAGATCGTCGATCCTCGACGTTTTCATTGCTGCTATCTCGACGACAAGTTATGCGACGCCGATAATCCATGACCGACGCAACACGACAGATTGATACGTGCAGCTCGTTGAGTTGCCTGAAAACATTGCATATAACTTTTTAGCTTACTTGCATGTGTCCTTGTAATTGTTCTTCTGTTGTTGCGTTGAGTTGTTTTTGCTTTGTATGTCTTTTAGTTGTTGTCTTTTCTTTGTTTTTGTCTGTGTTTTTGTCGTTGTCGTTGTCGTTGTCGGTGTCGTCGTCGTTGTTGTTCTTTGCCGGTCGTTGTCGTTGTCGTTGTCGTTGTCGTTGTCGTTGTCGTTGTCGTTGTCGTTGTCGTTGTCGTTGTCGTTGTCGTTGTCGTTGTCGTTGTCGTTGTCGTTGTCGTTGTCTTTGTTTTAGTTTTAGCTTTAGTCTGTGTCTGTGTCTGTGTCTGTGTCTGTGTCTGTGTCTGTGTCTGTGTCTGTGTCTGTGTCTGTGTCTGTGTCTGTGTCTGTATCTTTGTCTTTGTCTTTGTCTTTGTCTTTGTCTCAGTCTTTGTCTTTGTCTTTGTCTTTGTCTTTGTCTTTGTCTTTGTCTTTGTCTTTGTCTTTGTCTTTATCTCTGTCTTTGTCTTTGTCTTTGTCTTTGTCTTTGTCTTTGTCTTTGTCTTTGTCTTTGTCTCAGTCTTTGTCTTTGTCTTTGTCTTTGTCTTTGTCTTTGTCTTTATCTCTGTCTTTGTCTTTGTCTTTGTCTTTGTCTTTGTCTTTGTCTTTGTCTTTGTCTTTGTCTTTGTCTTTGTCTTTATCTCTGTCGTTGTCTTTGTCTTTGTCTTTGTCTTTGTCTTTGTCTCTGTCTCTGTCTTTGTCTTTGTCTTTGTCTTTGTCTTTGTCTTTGTCTTTGTCTTTGTCTTTGTCTAAATAACGTTTAACGATCGTCAACTCACGGCAAAAAACGAATATTCTCGATGATACGCGCTTCTCCTCGCCACGGAACACTAGGTTGAGCAATACTGAGTGACGTTCGCGTTGGTTTCAGCTGCTTGTGGATTGTGTTACATTCCAATTTTCTGGTCAACGCCGATTGCGCACAACACAGCACCTCCAATGCCCTGCACAAAATAGTACGTACTTGACGACAAAGATCACTCAGACTCAAAATAAGCTCTGTGATTATTCGATGATGGGATTTCAAATAACTTGAAACTACAGTTTGTTTGCCGTATAATTTCAAAGTTTGTTTGTGGCTTCGGATGCAACAATAGTTTTTTGTTGACCTGCACTGCGCGCAACCCGAAATTTAAAGAACTAATATTAGATCGAACTAACGTATTGGATTGGCGTCTGATTCCACGTACAATTGCGTCATTGATTGAAGCGAATCGGTTCTGTATGCAACTGCGCCTCCAATAGCAGACCTGCACGATATGATTTCCTTTTTTACCACATTCGGCATAACATTTTTCGTTTCGCGTCCCAATTGTTTGCACTCTAGCTCAACATTTTGTTAAGCGCTCTCATCTCAGTTTCCAGCATGTTTTTCATGCAAAAGTGCTCAACCAAACAGAATGGCCCGGGTATACTGAAGCATGATATATGTGAAGCGGATTCCTCTAAACGCGTCTAATCGCCCGTCTAATCGCATACATAATAATGACGTCATTTCGGTGCGAGCGACACCTTCGAAATAAAAACAAAAAACAAAAAAGTGTGTTCACCGATCGACAGCGGCGCTCCCACGGCAGCGTGTAGCAGCTGCGAACCGGACGCTGCGGCACTGAATTGGCGACGACGAACGAGTGCACGAAGCTGCCGTCGCCGGTGCACTGGGCGCCCGTGTGCTCGGCACGCTCCAGTGAGCCCAAGATCGTGCGGCGGGCGGACTGAGAATGCTGCAATCAATATCAGTCATCGGTATTGGTGAAACTTGTATAAAAAGACAATTTTTTAAACTAAAATTAGAGGGTGAACCTAACCTACAACGTAAAATTTTGCTTAGGCTATGTACCTTAGTAACTATAAAACGTGTTTCTGAGGGTGTTTGATTTGATACTGGAAACTGGTAGAACAGAACATACAGCACGGTAGGAGACCAGCTGTAAATTGGCAGAGAATATGGAATAACACCGCAAATAAGATACACCAGTCGAGAACTTCCAGTTTCCTGGCGTACGGGAACCGTCAATCACATTTTCTTGATCAATGAATTGCGAGCCCTTAGAAATTTGCCCACATGGTTCTTCGTTGATCACTTCCAAGCAGCAGTTATTAGGTACTACGTCAGTGGGCTGCGGGCTGACACCGAAGCATTTATTACTATTGCACTGTGTTTGTGTGAGTGGAGGGTACACTGATCTGGTGGTACATTATTATCTTTCTTATTAAACGTGAGCCAATATGCGTTTGCGCGCACAGATAGAGAAAATGTTTCATGGCTGCGCGGCAGTTTTAAATGAGCAAAAACTTACGTATTCTGACGACAGATTCGTGCAAGAAATTGAGAAAAAAACAGTCAGAATGTTTTCTCGCTAAACAAAATTTATTTTAATTAATATTCGAACTACGCTCTGGCGCGAAACATTTTTTTCAGTGTGCGGCTTTTCCACACATCATTCAACATTACTAAGCCTCCTTCGTACGAAAAGATAATACATTCCAATTATTGTTTCCAACCTAATCTCATAAAGGTATACCAGGTATGTCGTATGTGCATGATACATTGCTGTCACATTTTGTACCTGAGATGTTCTCGCCGTCTGTGCCCGTCTGTTCAATGCTCCTCCGGGTGGTCTGTGATTGCCACTGTAGCCACCACGGCCACCCGGATTACCCGGTCTTCGGAACTGATTCGGCCGTTGCTGCAGCGACACCCATACGGCCAGCAGGGCCACGAAAAGTACGATGAAACACAGTCGATTGGTGGCAATCATTGCGCTTGGCTAAAGATAATGTGAAGTTCATCCACTCAAAATATATCTGAGCAAGTTGGTGAGTGTCAAAAGTTTGGCAAAAAAGTTAAAACTGTTTTTTACTTTTTAGGGATGATTCTGGAGTTCTTGTTTATCAGTTTTGTACAGCAGCATAATGAACGCTAAAAAAGGCTGTAACCAAAAGTGCAGAGGCAATGCGATATGATAACGACTGCGAAAAATGAGTTCAGAAAGATTTTGTTGTTGAAGTGCGAGGTGCACCACACGACGGGTGCACCATTTTTTTTTTCTTCAAAGTGGCATTTATTAAAATGTTCTTCCAGAGTTTACTTTGTTTTGCAACCAAACTAAAGTTTTTTAAACATAATTCTAAAACTGAAACGTCTGCGGACCACCCATTACTGAAAGAAGAAAATTGCCTTCTTACGAGCAATTAGCTGTTGTTAATGTTCTCTGTTAAACAAAAATCGTCGTGTGGGGCAAGTTCGAAATCAAAGCTAGTTTTGATAGTTTAGTTTTTCACACGAAATTTAGTTGTTTATTATGCATTATTATTTATTAAGCATCTATTATTATTGTCAGTTCATTACCTGCAAATGTGTTCACATATGTACATTTTAATTGAAATAAAAAGTTTCCTTGTTTTAACAAATTACCGTAATGCCTTAGTGCTGCCTCCACAAAAATCACATTATCACACGTGTGTTGCCCTCCCCATATTTTTGCATTGAAATAATTTTTGGCATGAACTTTGACACTTCAACTTTATTCTGCAAAAACCACAAATTGGTTTCTGCTCGGTTACAAGAGTTCTAATTAAGAATTGTGTGGTCAAAAATATTGGGTGTTCAAAAGCTACCAAAAGTTTTTGTATTTGTATCTATAGATGCTAAATGCCCTTCTTTGTGCCGTTTAAACCACGCCATGCTTGGATTATGTGTATACCTTACATTTACAGTATACCCTTAGTATACAGTCGACCATTTTTACGAGAAGTTCAAAATGTGTCATCAGCAAAATGCACATGTGTTTCCACTGTACACTTGTATGTCGAGTTTGTCAAGAAGTCACATGGTTCATCGGAAAAAAAGTGTTTGAACACGCTCTTTCTGTTCGAGTGATAAACGGTTTGAATTGAGAACACAAAGTGACACATTCCCGACTTTTGAAAAAAATTGCGAAAAAAAAATAAATTTCAAGCAATCAACGACATCGGACGTTACCGGACTGAAAACGGTTCGTTGTTCATTTTCATGCGTCGCAAAACTAGATTTATTGTGGGTTTTTATATCATCGAAGTTACCTGGTTATTGGACATCTCAATTCCTGAAAATGGCAGACAACTTTTTCCAGAAAATATTTTGGAGCTGGTCACGCGACCATCTGACGTGATCAAAGCGCAGCTTTTTTTCTGCAGAACATCAGAAAACTGCAATACCGTTGTACTTCGTCAATTATAAACGGTTACTACTGTATGTTTTTTGCATATTTTCGATCTCCCACCAATAATGCCCTGCTTTGCGGTAATTTTTGCTTTGAATTATTTGATGAAACTTGAAAAACTTCATGATGTCACACTTTTTCTACTGTTGCGTTGACGATTAACAACAAAACCCAAACAGTAACTTGACTTGGAGGTTTCATGGCTTCCGCAGAGGGAAGACTTTTGGATTTTTAATATGAGTCTCGTAAAGAATCTTGTTTCCATGCGCGTGTGACGCTTGCTTTACTTTATTGATAATTTTTTTAATCTAAGTGGACGATGTATAATTGAAGTTACGCAAATATATACAGAGACATGTGGAGTATAGGGTAGGCCAAAAACAAACCAGAACCTAAACCAACGACAGTTAAAAAATGACATGTTCGAAAAGGAGTTCCTTTTAATCATGCGGATGCGCGAGCGAGCGATGGTATGTCGATGGGTGACGTTGACGTCGCGGAGTGTTAAGCGCAGATGACGTCATTTCAAGCCGACACGTTTGAATAAATCTCGAATATTTATTTAATATTTCGTCTGTTTTTGCTTGAATCATCGTTAGACTTCCCATTCGAACGTGGTTGCCACAATTGACTTGTTTTTATGTACCGTGGTATAACAAATACCCGAAAAAATTCGTATTAAGGTTCCGAGGAAAATGTACATTATTAGCTGTGCGGGTACGGGCAAGAAAATGTAGAAAATGTACGGGTAGCTGAAACTTCATTAGCTTGACAGATGTGCAAATTCAAATTCATAGTTAATAGGAAGGAGAAGGAGATACACGTTTTCCGCATAATCTGAAGCGGCTATTTTCCTCAGTGGGCGTTTGAATAATTCGCTTTTTAATCAAAACAAGTTGACTGATTTCATGTGACCCAGTTTTGTGTACGTGCGTGCGTGCGTCGGGAATTGAAAGTTTGTTGACATGCATAGTTAATTGAGCTCAGAAATCCTCCAAAGTTAATTCATTATTTATAAGCAACCAGAATTGAAAATGATTATTATCGTTTCAGGAAGACCCGAGGCAGAAAAGACCTTAGGAACCTAAAAACCCCACAACCGAACCGAACCAAACCCGTAAAACTCAGCACACGGCGAAGTGTCCACCGTAATTTAATTTTGAATTCCGTGACACATTTTCCTATCCCTGTGTGCAAACATATCGAGTTCCGAAACCAAAATAAAAGATATGTCACTATATGACCCAAATGTCAGCATGTGTTTGTTAACTTTACGTTTTCTTGACCGCGACCGCAATCCATGATGTACCATCAAGTCTTGCGTATAGTAAACCACCATTTTTTGCGCCGAGAAAATCAAACAATCTGGATGAAAGCTGCATTTTTTTCTGGGATGTACATTATAAACTTTACAAATGCAGCTTACGATGCGATTAGAAAGTTTTTGTCGTTTTTTTTCAGTAAAATTTCCAGATTTTTCGATTTTAGATTCCAGTATAAGATTCGTCCAGATATTGACAGGGCGGAAGCAAAAGCTTAAAAAATCAAAAAACATGGGCCAATGCTCGATCGGCTGTCCGTCGACGACGGCTACCTTTTCCAAATTGACCCCAAGATTGAAGCGACGTCAGATCAAGAAAAAAGCTGATGCGATTGGGCGCTCTATGAGCGGCCTGCACGAGCTGGGATGGAGTTTTGCCGAAGAAGATTATAAAAAAGTTTGAAAAGAAGTGTTCAATCACATTGGCGTCAAGTGGATAACCGGGACTTGACAAACAATTAAGAGCTGAATACTTCAGAGAGGGACTTTATGTCCTTCCAGATTTAAGCCAAAATAAATCACCTGCGTTTAGATCGGAAATGCTCAATATTAGAGGACCGCATCCGCATGGTGGGCGATTGTAAAAACGTTTCTGTTTAAAATGCACAGCAGAAGTTCATTAAAATTTACAAAATACGAGTGAAACTCGGTGTCAGCATGCAAAACTCCTTCCCCCACCCGTGCTCAGTCGTTGCAATCGATTCGAAAAGCGGCCGCCGACCTCGCGACGGCGCAACGCCGCCATGCGCCCGGCGGCTGCGGCTACAGGGTGATTCTGAAGTTCATCGCACGCAACCAGCACGTTCGTCGCTTGTACGGCGGAGCGAATAACGTGCCGCCAGCGGAGTTAGCGTTAGCGAACACAACGACACCGGCGGAAACGCTTGACTCGAAACAGGAGATTGGCAGTTTCCTGAAATTGCACGGCTCAAAGTTGGACGCGTTCCTCGCGGCGTTCGTCGAATCGGCCGAACACGATCCGGTGACTCTTGATCACTCCTGTGTCGATTTCACTGGCAAAAATTGAGGAAAGAAGTCATACTGGCGTTTGCCGACGTGACGTGACGTGACGTGATGTGACGTAACGTGACGTAACGTGACGTGACGTGACGTGACGTGGCATGGCGTGACGTGACGTGTCCTGACGTGACGTGACGTGACGTGACGTGACGTGACGTGACGGACGTGACGTGACGTGACGTGACGTGACGTGACGTGACGTGACGTGACGTGTGCGCATCGTCAGTATGAACGGACCCTTTCTTTTTTCCACAAGTTTGCCAATGAAATCGACACAGGAGGATCAGCAGCAGACGTGATGCAATGTGAAAGCATTGATTGATTATATCACTCCTTCAGCCACACAGCGCGCATCATCCTACATTCTCAACCTTTTTACTTGTCAGGTTCAAGCGAAACACCAGTGTCAAACATTGGGTCGAATGCATTTCTACAAGGGGGTCGGCGTTGATGCCGAATTGTTTGTCGACTTCAAGCAGTGCGCGCTGGAGGTGATTTATGGATCGGATTCGGTCGTTTCAATGAGCTCGATTGCTGTGAACGGTGACACTGATCATGGTAAAAAGCTTCTTCGTCTCTGAAGACGGTGCCCTTGGCTATGATAACACCGCTACGTTATGTGATACAAAGTTGCGTAATATTATTGTATAATAACAGTACACAACATGTATGTCACGTAACTGTGCACCTAATTACGACAAAGTGCACTGTCTACCAGACCAGGACTGTCTATTGTTTTGTTACAACATTTGTTGCTTCCGTGGCTCAGCAAAATGTTTGTACTTTGTACCTCATCTCTAACCCATTATGGGTGACCACTGGGCACTCACGATTCGCTACACGGAGAATGAGAGTCGGGGCCAGTGTAGCACTCTCCCATATCAGTGTTTTCAACCTCCTTTTATCGCGACAACGGCCACCTAAACCAAACCTGGACATTTTGCTTCCAGAACTGTCAAGAACTTTCAAGAACTGCTAAACAATTTACCCAGTTCTTCAGCACGTCTTATTCACGTAATCTCGTGCTCGTGAAATTCTGAATGCGAGAGTTTAAAGTTCACTGTAAATTTTACCGAAAAAAACTTTTACGAACAGTCACTTTTTGCTAAACATTGCAGATAACAACGATCAGCGCAGTGATCTGATCTGCGACTCACGACCATGGGCGGCACTGTTCGACTACATCGTTAAGGTGCTCGTACGAGGCACGCTCGAGGAGTCGGTCGCACGACAGAAACTGCAGACGGCAACGACGAATATCTGGTTCGTTTCGTAATTTTTGGTTTGGTGATCACTGGCGATTGTCGCGTGTGTTTGTCGTTTCCCCACCCGCGCTAGAAAAGTGCCAAAGCACATGCCAATATTGACGCCAAAGTGCATGCCATTTTTCATACCACACCATTATTGATGCCAAAGTGCATACCATTTTTCATACCAACACACCAATATTAATGCCAAAGTGCACACCATTTTTCATACCACACCATTATTGATGCCAAAGTGCGTAACAATCACACTATTATCTTAAATTACTCTGGCTCACAAAATCGTCTTACGGTGCATCCGACGTTTATTCCAGCGCAACCGCTCCGTTACGCCGAAAGACAACAAAGAGCTTATATGACTCTGCCGCGAGTATGATGCTGCAAATGACGCCAACAATGGCTGTGCGTAGTCGGACAAACTCGGCGTCTTCAGTCGGCGGCATCCGACGTAAACTGACGCAACCGCTTAATCGACACAACAACGCGCTCAATAAAGCGGCGATGGATCGAAGTGCGCGGTTTTCATTGGTAGCATTTACTGATACGATGATCAAAAGCGAGAAAATGTAAACACCCTGGTTTGGCTTGAGTGTTCCTGGCTTTCAAAACACCGACCGACAATGAGCGGCGCAGCGTTCTCCACTGTCTGTTTTAGTTCATTTTAAAAAAAGGTTTGCTGATTGGTTCGAGTTGCAACTTGCAACCAATCATCGTTTCGCAATTATAAAGACGTATCAAATGCAGCAACGCTAGGATACACGAGACTTGAAAATCGTTTCATCACGTAGCCGCTTGCACGTTGAATCCACGGAATTTCAGTAAATCGATTGTCTATTATGTCCAGAAGCCAGTGCGTCCAGAGCGATAGGCGAATCAGCAACCGTGAACGCAACCATGAAGGCGATTCTCTCACCAGAGGAGCGCGTTTTGCTGAAACGCTTGTGGACGTCGGCCAATGAGCGACGAATAGGCGAAGCGATCATCATTGATTTGTTTCAGGTTTGACGTCTGTTCATACTGACCAATGCTGACGCACGTGAAAGGCACGTCTGTGTGGATGGTAAAAACACTGGACCTGACGTGACGGGACGTGCCGTGACGCATACGTCAGTATGAACGGGCCTTTCGGGCGCTGCTGTCGTACGTGGTTGTTTGCTGATTGGATGATAATTTTAGAGAGAAGCACTAATTTTTGCAGACCAAGCCATCGCTGCGGCAGTATTTCGCGCTTGAAGGCATCGAGGTGACTGAGGAGGGCGACCAGCTGAAGGACAGCGTGGTCGTGAAGGTGCACGGCTGCCGGCTGCAGGGCTTCTTCGATAACATGATCAATCTGTTGGTGCAGGATAATGCGGTCCGTTCTTGTTGTTGCGATATTGGTGTATTGTGGGACGGTTTCCTTGGTTCCTGATAGGCCGCATCTGAATGTCTGGTGAGCTGCCTCAATAGTGGAACCTGAGTCGAGCATTGTTCAAAAAAATTACGTTTTCTCACATTATTGTTCGGCACAAAAAACAAAAAAAAACAAATTGCACTAATAACGTGCATCAGAACTGGTTAGCCGTGAAAATGGCAACAAGCGGCGATTTCGCGTGTGTGGTTTTTTTTGTCTCAGTGGGCCAGCCAGCGAGCATGATAATGACGATATGTCATTGATAGGTTCTGTTTTTGGTCTGATGACGGGCTCTAGTGAACAGGCAATACAGAATCGCGCGCAAGACGTCGTCACACGCGTCGGCGAGATCCATTTCCATCGTAAGGTCGACTTCACGGCCGACAACTGGCTGGCGTTCAAGAAGGCCATTCTGCGCAACATGTTGGCCGACATTCCGGCAGGGATCGACACGATGCGCGCGCAGGTGGTCGTCGAGAAGCTGTTGAGGTATATCATTTTTTTTCAGTTCTGCGACTGAATGCGTGTGCTGACGCAGAAAAAAAAACTAGTTTCAATCTTTATGTGGCAATTCAAAGTCGCCTAAGTGACTCAGCCCTACATAGGGGACTCGGATCACTTTGCCAATTTTGAATTCCCGCGTCATCCATGAACCTGTTTACCTACCATCTAAATGCGCGCCTTCCGTTGCGTGACCAAAATGAAAGATCATAGTGCAAAAATAGTCGTAGCCCTTCTGTCCCTGCCTCTGCATGACCTTTCTCAAGCTTAAAATAATGCTAATTTTTTTCAGTGTTTTTGGTAATTTTTTTTTATTTTCCCGACCGAACGTGAGAACATCGAAAGGAACATGAAAAAAGACAGAATAGGAGCGTATCTGTTTTTGAGTGGTTTTTGTGAGTCTGCGTTGTAAACAGAGTGCAGGGTCTTCAGACTAAGAGTGTAGATTCGTTCAAACTGCCACCGCAAAATAATGCATTCAGTCGTGAAAATATTGTATCTAGATAGAACATACAAATTTCTATACAAAAAAAAGAACGTTTCTGCAGTTAAAAAGGGTAAAACTAAGACGCTCCTCCCATTTTGGCTATCTTTTTTATTATTTTCACTCTGAAATTATCTCAACCTGAAATCAACTAACTAATAAAAATTCAAATCGGTCTAAACCGGCGAATGAGCGAAAAGCTCCGATTCTTTTTTACACTAAAGTCATTCATGTATTCCTAAATCTACTCAGATTCATCACCCATCACATGAAACGGGGATTTCTACAGATGTCCGTTGAGAACTCGTCGGTTGTCAACTCTGACGACCCTGTTTCAGATGAAAATAGTGAACATTGATTGATTTCAGCACATAATGGTTTTAGGCAATAGCAAAGATTAGCGTAAAAGGCAAGTCTTATGTGCTGCTTGCTGCCATTATCAGTGTGGGAGTTTCTTTTTTTACACGTTTTTTTGGATAGGTTCATATCGGATTTATTGAATGCTCAAAATGAGACCAACCTTCTTATGTGAGCTAAACACTTAACTTTCATATATAATATTAATAAAAGCTTTGATGTTCATTTCAACTTCACTGCTTGTCATTCGATCTTTCAAATACTCTTATGTTGTCAAATAAAAAGATGTATGACCAACTGTATAAATGTAATAAGAAATAACCAATAACGACAAAAACATGATCAGGTAATCTAACCAACCGTTCCATTCAAAAACAATAGGGGCGCACACGTACGCACACGTACACGCACACGCACACGCACACGCACACGCACACGCACACGTACACGTAAACGCACACGCACACGCACACGCACACGCACACGCACACGTACACGTAAACGCACACGCACACGCACACGCACACGTACACGTAAACGCACACGCACACGCACACGCACACGCACACGCACACGCACACGCACACGCACACGCACACGTACACGTAAACGCACACGCACACGCACACGCACACGCACACGCACACGTACACGTAAACGCACACGCACACGCACACGCACACGCGCACGCGCACGCACACGGACACGCACACGCGCACGCACACGCACACTCACACGCATACGCACACGCATACGCACATGCGCACGCACACGCGCACGCACACGCACACTCACACGCACACGCGCACGCACACGCACACTCACACGCACACGCTCGCGCACACGCACACGCACACGCATACGCACACGCATACGCACACGCACACGCACACGCACACGCATACGCACACGCACACGCACACGCACACGCACACGCACACGCACACGCATACGCACACGCACACGCACACGCACACGCACACGCATACGCACACGCATACGCACACGCACACGCACACGCACACGCATACGCACACGCACACGCACACGCACACGCATACGCACACGCACGCGCACGCGCACACGCACACGCACACGCACACGCACACGCACACGCACACTCACACTCACACGCACACGCTCGCGCACACGCACACGCACACGCATACGCATACGCACACGCACACGCACGCGCACGCGCACACGCTCGCGCACACGCACACGCACACGCATACGCATACGCACACGCACTCGCACGCGCACGCGCACACGCACACTCACACTCACACGCACACGCACACGCACACGCATACGCACACGCTCGCGCACACGCACACGCACACGCATACGCATACGCACACGCACACGCACACGCACGCGCACACGCACACGCACACTCACACTCACACGCACACGCACGCGCACACGCACACGTCATTTGAATTTTGTAAAAAACGTTTGAATCGCCCGTCGGCTGATACCTAAATATGCAATATACACACATGCATTCAGAAATCATCACACAAAATGTAAATATTCAACTTCATTCCATTATTGCAACTTGCAGTTTACTTTGAACACACAGCGCATATTTTGATTGGAAGCGTCTGATAAATTTTTACAAGTTTCCATTACTTTAGCATCCGCTCACGACGCATATAAGCACACACGCGTCGTTGCCAACGGTGACATGAGGTGTATGCATACACATGCACGTTTTGTGCGTTCTACTGTCGCCGCATCCAGTGAAGTTCATGCGTATCCTGATGCTGCGGGTTGATTGGTTTGTTTGCTATTTTTCCGTCTTTCAGCGCCGAGAAGCAATGATTACACTTCAGACGAATCAAGAGCATCAAAAAGTTTATTTATTATTGTTCTTGTTTTTCAAACGGAATGTATGTAGTTTTTGACATGTTTTGAACCACACTGTTTACCTTAAATAATACGTATGTTCATCTCACTTGCCGATTTTCAGAACTAAAGAATGTGTGCTTTCTTGATCACAGCGTTCATAAATGAAAACTAACAGCAGAGTTCATCCAAAAACGGAAACGTATAAGTTTCAAACTAACGTAGCAAGTTCACAAAACGTAATCGTATAGCAGTAGCTAATCAATAAATTGGGTTTGTTCGTCACGGCTTTAGTTGGACAGAACAGACAAGTTCTGCGCCTAGCCTCATCAGCACCTGCGTTATATCTATGCCGCTGTATCATCACAATTATTCGTCACAGCCTGGAACTGCTAAAAATACATGCAAGCGTAATGGGCGTACAAAAATTCTCAACTACAAAAGTGCAACGGAAAGTTTACTGTTTTGTGTGGTAACCATTGGCTGCTGAACATTTTATTCACCTTTCATTCAATATAAATACAAAAGTTTGTAGATTCAAGTTTCATTTTTAGATATACAGTACATTTCATTAAACGTGTCACTTTTTCGCAGAATACAGAGCGCGAACATTTCGGATTAAAGAAAAATGAACTTTCTAGTTCCTGGCTCGTTCGTTCTTCTTTCACGGGGTTCCGCATTTTGCTGATGGTATATATGACAGGTTTAAAGAAACATACTGTAGTGGCTGACTATCAAACCAGATTTTCTCATCCATCATTTGATGAAACCAGATTTTCTGGTTTGGCTTTGTGTAAAACACGTTTATCCTGTTGTTTTCACAAACCAGTCAAGTGACTTCTTCATTTGCATACAGCAACGAAGCTGAATTGAAAATCTCATGATTAGTCATCTGGATTTTGGATTTTTGATTCCAGAGAGTGCAACGTTTAGAAGATTCAGAACTTCGTTTACAGCTTTACTTGCCTACATGTGAGTATAAATATTATTAGTTTTTGATAATTTGTTTTTATGGAAATCTTTTCGCAATTGAAAAACTGAAATCAGCAGGGTAATGAGTTTTCTTTTTCGCGGTTGGCATAGTGACGAGACATACGCGTGTGCAAAACTAATCATGATTATACCCACTCTTTTATTGAAACTCATCTCTTTTGCATGAAAATGTTAGTACTGATTAAAAATATGCAGCACAACAAACTGTACTGGGCTGTCTCCAGGGTGTTTATTCTGTGAGACATTGTTTTCACAAGCATTGTCCCAAACTATCACATGATAACGCCCAGCTGTTGATACTTTGAGAATAAATGAACAGTTTTTGTCTTGGTCATTAGAAATTCCGTGTTTGTCACACACTTCAGTCACGAACGAACATCTCAAACAAAAAACGTCAAAAACTTGCGGCGTTTAAGAATGGCGCTCACATAACATTCGGCAAAAGCAAAGTTATGGCGTTATTTGAAACTCCCTCCGATAGGTCAATCAGTCAGTTTTATTCTGCAGTGCACGGCATGATACGAACCTTTAGGTCTCTGATACAAGCAGAAAAAAGCAAAAAAACTTATTCCAGAATAATCCATTCAACGCCAGATAAACCTACATTCAAAAAAAATAATTAGAACGACGAAAAGCGAAAAACGAAAACGGCGATATGGCGAACAGCGCCGTGAGCAGCGCGCACTCGCAGCAACGGCGCGACCTGCCGAACATGCCGGAGCCGATCAACGGTCTCATCAAGGAGTACAACGGTTCGCATCGCAAGTTCACGCGACCGTACTCCGCGAAGAATGTCATCTTCTACAAGGGCGGCGACGACTATTTTCAGGTGAAAAATGTATTTTGAGGGCATTGTGTGCTCATTGGCATCAGCTTTTATTATCACCCACCTTTTCGATGTGTTGTGGCGTTCGCCGCATGATACAAAATAGATTTTGGTAGATATCTACAAACCGCCGCACGAGGACACAGCCAAATTTTGGTCGACAGCACGCTTCGCCAACAAAACGCCAAAAATCGCTTCACTGATTTGTGGGGGGTGTACACTCGACTGCGAAAGATTATGAAATTTTAATCTAGTCGGAAAGTGTGTTATGTAATTTCTTTTGACACCATGGACCCGTGCGATTACGGCTTCGACGACTGCTGCCATGCGGTTTCCTGCGGAGAGTTTCGGCAATGTATAAAGGCGGGGCACGTTCACATCCGTATTCATCCACCACACGAAACCCATGCGCAAACACTTTGCTTTAACTAACTACAGCAAGTGTCACGATTCAAAAAACAACATAAAATCTTTCATTTTTTTATTTAGGGCGTGCGGGTGCCAGTGTCGAAGGCGCGCTATCGCACGATGGGCGCGTTGATGGACGATCTGTCGGATCGAATGAACATCAGTTTCGGTGTCCGCCGCGTCTACACGCCGACCGGACGCAGGGAAGTGAGCGACCTCAGTGAACTGCAAAACATGGGCAGGTTCGTGTCGGTTCGGTTTTGTTTTTGTCGTTTTTTATCCTAATGCTGTTTTTAATTTGCTAAGCGATTTGTTGAACTGCCTGTTGAGCTGTAATTTCGTCATTAAGTGCTGTGGCCATATGTGGTTGGTCGGCTCTTGTGATGCAGGTCAATGTTCTGGAAGAACTTTTTCGACATTTCTTTGTGTCCACTGTTTCTATTTCACGTCAAATATCGTTTCATTTTTAGCAAGCCGAGAACTGCTCATGCGAAAAAACTGTGATATAGCACATGACACAGATTTCAATTCAGGTTTTCTGGGTGTGGTTTTTTTCGGGAATTGAGATTCAGAAAAAAGAACCGCAATCAAATGCAGTCCGTTTGTCTTCTGAAATTTCTGAAAAATCAATCTGAAATTTCTGTGTCGTTTTGCACACGGAAGTGTTGAAATAGTGGATATCGTTTTTTGTGGCAATTGATAGCGAGCGAGTTTGTTTGTTACAGTTGTCGCTAAGCACTCAAATGAATGGCAGGATTCAATGGGTTTCATCTTTCACCCTGTTTTTTGAAGCGAGACAGCATAAAAACAAGATTAGATTCCACGGAGAACCATTTCGTGCGCATCAGGCTTTTTTATTTTGATTGAACTGAGTCTTTCAATTGTACGAAATTTTTCTTGCACAACTTTGTTTTCAATATGGTAATTCAAACGCTTTTTTCAAGGTAGTCTTCGATTTGATCTCAAGTAATATTTTCGAAGCGTTGTTGTTGATGAACATTGTGAAAATCACAACAATGAAATAGCGCCTATGTGCAAAATTGTGATGCGCTGCTAATTAATTAGTTTTGCAAATAAAGTTTTCAGTAAAACAGTTTTTGACTTGAAAGTTCTTCGCTAGTGCTGACGCACATACTGTAATTCAGGTTTACGTATCATCTAATTGCAGTGCTTAATCACAAAGTTTGTGCTAGCTTCTAGTTGAGGTTGACACAATTATTTCGAAATTTTCACAGATCATTTCCAGTTGAGTGAGCCCGATCAAAGTTTTTACAATAAATACCGAGCAGAGAGTTTGCCAGAGATTTTCGGATTCAATGAAAACTGTGTTTGACCATTCCACTCTACAGATCTAGACGTGTGCAACATACGCTTGTACAGTGTACTATATGCGTCATTGAATTGTACGCTTTATATATTTTTTGTAATACCGTAAATGTGCTAACTTGGTACATCCACGCATAATATTCTTCCTGACCACCCAAAAAAACTAAAAATGTTAAACAAAATCAGAGAACCAGCTGTAAAAAAAATTACAAAAAGTCCACCCGCAGGTACGTTTGCGCGTCGAATCGCTGGGCACGTCGTCTAAATATGAGCGCCATTGAGCGATTGCATAAACAGCGAATGGCCGCGCACGAGCGCGAACGAAACCACAAGCGCCACATGCGTGGATCGCTCGATAATTCGGCGAATTCGGTAACACAAAATTGCAATTGCAAAATGCAGAAGTTTTCTGGTTACGATTCTCATACAGTGGGCTGATCTATGATTTGGTTGGATTTGACATTGACTTGTTGATACGCACGATGCATCATTTTGGCCAGGGTTCAAATTTTGTGGATGTTTGTCGATGACGACTTCGGTGTTTGAGAACTCTATTTTTATATTTTTTTCTGAATACTAATTTCTGAAAAAAAAACTCTAGATGCGACTCCGCCGAGCGAAGGCGGCAGCGATACCATCGCATCCTGGGATAGATAATCGGCCGAAACAGGTGGCTTTTTAAGCTTATAACGCAGTTTTGATTCGGTTTGCCTTCCGGTGTCCGTGTTTTGTTACTGCAGTGTTTATTGAAAAAAAACGGAGTTCATCCGAAAACGTCGTGTCGTGTTACGTCATCGTTTACAGGTGCTGTTCATGCTGAATAGCAATCCGAAAGTCGTGTACCGTGCCCGTTTTCGCCCCGGCCGCCTGCCTGTTTTCGACAAGCTGCTCGATGAAGTCAGCCAGGCGTTGCAGGAGCCCATTGTAAAATTATTCTCGGTCGAAGGAAGAAAGGTTTGGAATGGTTTATTTGAAACCTGATTGACTGCATTTGAATATTGCGTATTGCAACCAACCACTTCAGCGCACTTCACAACTTGCAGGTTTTTTGCTGTGTTTGTAAAGCCTCATTCCCATATTTTTCTCAGTAAAAGTCCTACCAAAACCGACTGAAATCACCGATGAAGTTTTATGAATCGATCGAATTCCAGATTCTGACCGTCGAAGAGCTGGTCGCGAGTCACACGAAAGCGATCGCGTGCGGACGCTTCGATCGGCCGCACTTGGACGACACGTTGGACTCGTCGGAGCGAAACATCAGCGACGGCGGCGGCAGCGAACCGGCGAAACTGCCGAACGTGCATCGCACTACGAATCACGTCGTCGCGAACGCGACTACGCGCGCACCGCGCATCGGTTCGTTTGGAATGGTGGGCTTTTTCTCAGATTTGTGGCATTTCCTTTTCTCCTGCTTGAAGGAGCGCGCTTTATTTTGTATTGTGGATTTATTCAAACGTGTCCGGACTAAATGACGTCATTTGCTTTAAAAACGCCCGTTTGTCAAAGTACAGACACTAAAATGTCAGTTTGGTGTGACTGATTCCGACATTCACCATTTGTTTACGGGAAGGAATCGGATAAACGGAAAACGTCTGGTATGCTGTGAACCACAAGCGCATGTTTTGCGGCACATGACCTCATTTCAGTGGGACACGTTTGAAAAAAATATGTCATATTCATAAGACAGCGGGCTTCTTTCACCGACTGCGTTGACCATTTCTGCTTTGCTTCTCCAGACCGTCGCGGACAAGCGAACAGCGACCTCAGCAGCAAGCGTTCGTCGGTGGAGTCGTTGCCTCGATTGGCCGGCGCGGGCGTCGCGCGTGAGCCGGGCCGCAGTAGATCGTTGAAGGTGAAAAAGTCAACGAAAAAAGGCGCCGCCGAGAAAGCGGCCGACGCAAACATTCGCACGGTGTCGCCAGCGGACGCGAAGAAGAAGCGAAAAATCAAGAAACGACGTCGGTGGAGTTTTTTTTAGTTTTTTGCTGTTTGGGAAGGCCGATTTTCCATCTGAATTCGATTACTATATGCTTCCAGTACAGAAAAATGGTGTTTGGCACGTTCGTGTGCGTCAATTGTCTGGGCGTTGTCTGGATTTATACGCTTCATTGGTTTTCTCAGCAGCTTTTTTCGGCTCCGACTATATTCAAGTGATTTTTATTTCCAATGTTCAGCCGCTTCAATGCCAACGGATGCACCGAAGCCGCAGCCACAACCGGAAGCGGATGCAGGTGAGGAGGCTGATGACAACGACAGTGTGGCGGGAGCAGCTGCAAAAATTCAGGCCGGCTTCAGGGGTCACGCCGTTCGGAAACAGATCAAAGGTGCGTTCGCATGCGTTATTTTGTCAGTAAATGTTCGACGTTTCCACTTGACTGAACTTTTCAATGGTTTATGGTTTTTGCTCCTTGAACAAAATTAAAGCATTCGAAATGAATGGTTGAATTGGTCGCTTTTACCCGAATGCACCAAAATCCTTGCTACGATGAGAAAAACTCTTTGCACCAAAATCCTTTTAAAATAGTGCTCATAGAAACTTTTTTATCTGCCATCATGCAGCGCAATCTGACGCAGCCGCTAAAATTCAGCGCTTTTACAAAAAGAATCGAAAAGTGAAAGGTAATGAGAAGAAAACTGAAATACACTGCAATATTGCATGGAACTTTGCAAAAAATTACATGGAAATTGCATTGTTGCATGGAAAACATGTCAGTCATCCTTTCTTTTTTTCCGTCAACTTCCTGCCTGCTGAATTTCGGTTTCCCGCACTAGTTTCTAATCCGGCAATTTACTAAAAAATCATTAATCCAGAAGAAGAAAAAGAACAAGACGAGGTCCAGGTCGATTTCGAGCCATGCCAATTTGAGCAGTCAGCATTGAGAATGCAAGCGTTAATCCGCGCTTGGTTTCGATGGAAACGCAGAACGTTCGAAAAGAATACTGTCGATATGCGTAAGTAAAAACGGTTTGCATTCCCAAATTTAAAGGGTTAAGCTGTCATTGAGATCTTTAATTTTAATTGCCTTCTACATACTTCATTTGATTGAGTTCTTCAAAATCAGCTATACTGTAAAATTTAAACAGAATCTTTTTAATTTCTTTCAGTCGATAAAATCGAGCCGACGAAACGAGAGGAAGCGGCTATCTTGATCCAATCGAACTGGAGACGTTACATCGCAATGAAACATTATAGAGAACGACTTGCAATCATAAACTGTAAAGCACTGCACGTTTTTTTATTTCCAAAACTCTTTTTCCAAGCATGTTTCTCTCTGCACGAATATAACGTTGATGATGTCAATTTGCAGTCCATCTGGATAATAACGCAATGTGACGTGATGACCAATCAATCAGCGCTAAGAATTGCTCATGACAAACCAATCAGCGCTAAGAATTGCTCATGACCAACCACTCAGCTAGTTGCGTGTACAGTATGGCCGATTAAACATGGCAGCTTTTTTCAGGGTGCAAGGAGCGCGCGAATTTTGAATGAAAGAAAAAGAAGTTCAGAAACCAAATTGTATGCCAAATTTGACGCGTTTTTTTAAACTAATGGATTATCCGTGCTATTCTGTTCATTCTTTCTCCCTTGCACACATGATTGGAAATTATGTTGGCATTTTTGAAAAAGACAACTCCTAGTCAGCGACTAATCCCGCCTTGATGGACTGCCTCATTTATTCGGCCATGCTGTATATTACCCAGATGGACTGCGGTCAAAAGTCACAAAAACAATCTTTAAATTTTTTTCAATTTTCACTACGTTCACAGCGATCAAAGAGCTCGACGAGGAGAAGGCACACCGTGCATGCGTTTTGATTCAACGGGTACTCCGCGGCTATTTGGTTCGAAAAAAGTTCGCCCGTCCCGATCACATTCAGACTCATTCGCGCTGGTCGCCCAGAGGCATGCAAGCATTTTTTGAATAAACACCGTGATTTTTGGCTCGATTACAGTTGAACACACAATGCAAAGATATAAATAAGATTGCGGATGTTTTTGGCCGCATTTGAATGAAAAACTGCATTTGAATCAAACTGGCGTACGCTGGTTGGTGTCGCAAAAGCGACGGTAAAAAGAAAAGAAGAGTTTCTTGAAATGTTCTCGAAGAACCGAAATCTTCTCGTTTGGTTCTGGTCTCGTCCCGAGCGCTTGCTACACCTGAATTTTTTTGGGTGGTCTGTTGTCTTTGTATGTTCGAATGAAATCTTTCGGCTGTTCTGGTTGTGTTTACCCCTTATGGTTTGAAACAGTGGTGTCTTATGGTATCTTTTAGCGCAATGTATGACGGTTTAACTGGCAGGGGTTTTGTTTCTTAGTGTCGTTTGCACGTTTGCTTTTGTTTCTACTCTCGGGTATATATACTTTTAATCAAAACAATCAAACAAATTCTGTGCACGTGTCAGCTTTCTGATCAATCTAAACAGAATTGGGTGGTGCTTTATCACCATATTGCTCTCACCCTCAGGATATGATGCCAATTGCTTTTTTGCTCTCTTTCAGAAGATTCTGATGAAAATGACGAAGCATCGCTGTTGGAACGAAAAGAAAAGGCGGTAGTAACTCTACAGGCCGGCTTCAGAGGAATGAAAGCCCGCTCGGAGGTACGACGCATGCGGCAGGCGGGATCCGACGATGCAATCAGTAAATTCTTTTGTCTTGTGTCTTGTGCATTTCTTGTGTTGTATTTGTATTTAAAAAATGTAAAAAAGTTTACTTTCACACGTAACCTGTAGAAAAGAAATTTCATGCCCTGGTCTTTGAATGGCTCGACGTTAAGTGTCGCGGTACACTGGAAGTCAAAAATCAAAACAACAAATAGCCGTCAAAAATGAAACGTTCTTAGCAAAGAAAATCGTCGGCGTTATAAGCTCTTCGAGAACCCACAGCTGAATCCCCAAACGGCCAGTAACGCGCAGACAAGCCACGTTACAAGCCAGCTTGCTTACAAAACCTTTACAGAATCCGAAGGAGACAGCAGTGATCAGCCGTCAAACAAAGTCGCCTCACCACCCCGTGAGAGTCAAGCGGCTGAGCCGCACGCAGATGCGTCGAAGCCAACCGGAGGTCGGTGAACGTTTTTGCATTTCACGAAATTTGAAAAGGAGTTTTTTATTCGCGTATTATGTTCAACGAAAGATACGGTATGGCCGGTTAAACATGGCAGCTTTTTCAGGGTGCAGAGAGCGCGCGAATTTTGAATGAAAGAAAAAAGACGTTCAGAAACTGAATTGTGTGCCAAATTTGACGCGTTTTTTAAACTAATAGATTATCCGCGCTATTCTGTTCATTCTTGATCACTTGTACACATGATTGGGAATTATGTTGGCTTTTTTGAAAAAGACAACTCCTAGTCTGCGGCTGATCTCGCCTTGATGGACTGCCTCGTTTATTCGGCCATACTGTACCGATGTACCGACAGAAATTTTAGTGAGCACGTATGCGGTGACGGTATTCACGGGAAATCGTTGGTGTGCTGACACTGACGCCGACGTATATCTGGTGATGTATGGTGAGCAAGGAAAAAGTGGAAGACTGTGGCTGCGACAGGCGGTCAATGATCAGAAATTCGCGCAGAATCAGGTTTAGTTTTTGTGGAATTCTGTGCGAAAACTCTCTACAAATGCACAATTTATTTCGGCAAAATTACGGTGAAAGTTTCGGTTTGACGCTCCACAGGTGGACACATTTGAAGTTCAATGCGATTATCTTGGAAAGTTGCGCAAAGTGGTCATTGGTCACGAGGCAAACGGCTACGGTTAGAAATTACTTGTTCTTGAAATTGTCGTTTTTTGGGTTGTTTCGCAACTTCAAAAAACTTCAGAGAATCTGCTCTCGTTTTCTGGTTTGTGTTACATGAAACAGAAACTCAAAAGATGTTCTGATTCTGAATGATCGTTGTCGTTCCACAAAATCAAACGAGCAAAAATGTAAAAAAAAACGAATTTTGGAAAGATACCGAATACCGAAATGACAACGAAACGCTGTACAATACGTTACTTCTTGTTTTTCAGGCGCAGGATTTTTTCTTGAACGGGTAATTATCGTTGACACGGTGTACGACCTCAGACAATACGTGTTCTTTTGTTCGAAATGGCTAGACAGCGGCCAGGTGGATGGAAAAATAGAGCGAGTCTTAACTTCGGCCGGTAAGCTTGAGAGTGAAACTCATTTTGTTGATAGTCGTGTAAAATAAAGAGTTACTTTCAAATCATTATGTCTTAATAAATTATTATAATTATTTAAAATTTTCTTAGGTTACTACAATTTGAACTCGGGCGTTACCAACGCGACTGACGACCAACCAGAAACGTTGACGAGTGAGTTCTTTCGTGGGAAGTTTTGCTATTTTTGGCCGCTTTGTGCAAGTAGGTAGGTTGGTTTTTTTTCGTACTCCATTGTGCATGATTCTGTACTTTTGAAAACAACTGTCGTACAATGACTTTGCATCTTACGTTGTAAAGTATTTTGCATCAATGCAAAAACTTCACTGCATTTTCTTTTTTATCAACAACTTTATGCACGCATAAACAGAAACTCCGCTTTATCCTTAGCGCGGCAATCAACTCGGTCGTTTAGCATTTTGACGAAGCCATTTCGAATGGCCGCGGTAGGCATGAAACGAATGTCCTTTCTGCGCGTGTAAGCACTTGAAATGCAAAAGCAAAAAATATTTGGGGTATTTGGCAAAAAATATAGCAAAAGCAGGGTATTGCCACATGTGGCAGAAATATTTTTGTCCCTTTTACAGAGGGCCGCTGGCAGTTGACACTGACCACTGGAACAGAAGAGGACCAACAAGCGCCGGAAAATGCGGTCGACCCAAACGTTTTCGTTGTCGCATATGGCTCGTATGGTCAATCCGATCCCGTTGCAGTGCCAGACAGCATTCACAACGCGAACACCACCACTGAACTCACGGTTGGTTTGATTTTTGCAAAAAAATGTTTTTTTTTGCTATTTGCAAAAGTTGATATTTAGGCGATACTCAGGGATATATAAGGACTGTGGTCTATTGTAATGTTGCCTGTTGTTTTAATGTCTGCAGTAGTCCAAAATTATGTTCTGGGAATAAATAAAAATTGCATGTTTTTTTACAACGCCTTGTTTTGTTGTAGGCCGACTTCGGCGACATTGGAGAACTGTTGAAGGTGCGCGTCGAATTGGACGTTAATCATGACGATAACGTGATGACAAAAGGTTCTATTCAATTTGGTTTTCAAGCAGATTTTCAAGAGAACAAGGGACTGAAACTGATTCAAAAAACCTTCTTTAAGGTTTGAATCTGGATCGAATAACGCTGACCGATCTAGACACCAACGACAACATGCAACTGGAGTGCGGAAAATGGCTACGTCAGCCAACAAAAGAAGATCCGAGGGCTGCACCTTTTCGGGAACTGCCGGCGATCCGCGCACAAATGGACCCGTTGCAGAGTGATTTTTTTTAATTTTCAGTTTCGATTGAATTGAGTGCCACATATTGCCACATTTGAATTTGAATTGTGCAATTTTTGTGTTTTGTTCATGTAGCAGATTTTTTTGAATTTTGATAATCCAGTGTCGTTGAAGCCTCACAATTTTTTACAGTAGTAAAATACGCCGGCCGTCTACGGTGCACCAGTCTACCAACGAAACAACAACAAGTCTATGTTCAGTTCAATGGGGAACTCGGTCCGAGTGGCATTCTGCCGATTCTCGTGTCGAATAGCGACGTCGATCCGGGCACCGAGGTGAACGCAGCTGTTCTTCAATGTTTGCATTGAACTATTCGTTGGTTTCGAATTCCATGCATTCCGTTGTGTGGTATTCAATAAAAAATTGACGACTTTATATGGTAAAAGTGTCGTTGAATTTAAACAGTCATAGTTATTGCAACATTCTGATAACTTCAGGAAATTTCGTTCACTCTGGAAAGCGTTTCGCTCGGTCGACTGCATTATGTCGCCGTGTGGATTCCGGTCACCGAACAACGTTTGTGGAACTGTTCGAATTTCTGAATTTACTTTTAATTGACCGAAAATCATTCCGACCAATTTTACAAACTGCTGAAAAAACTTCCAGAAGAAGCCGTCGGTGAAGGCCTCGCTGTACTGCAGGACATCTATGACAAGCATGGCGTTGCGGTGACTGCAGGTTGGCCGATATTTTGGACACCTCCAAGTTTTTTTCAGCAATCGACTCTCAGTGAACATTTGTTAAAGTTTTGTTTTTAACATTTTTTTTGTGAAGTCCCCATGGATGTATCGGCTATTTCCAGAATCAGCATGGAGTGTTGATCGGGTGGTGATTCGTGAGAGCATGCATGCGCCGTACCGCTACGTTTTCGAATCGGGACGCGTCGAAACAACCGACTGGCCGGGGCATATCCGAAAACGCATGAAATTGACTGGTTATAGTTTGCATTGTTTGAACTAAAAGCTTGCTGATTGTACATGAATATTTGAACGCAAGGTTTCAGTCTGAAAGACTGTAAAATCCAACTCAAACTCTGCACCTGTGCAACAGCGCGCGTGTGTCTGCGTTTTGTGTGTTTGTTTGTTGCGATGCAACATTATTGTGTTCAAACAAAGTGTTAAACGAGTCTTAAGACTAGGCAGGGCTATCGCCTTTAATCAGTTAGAATTGCAAATGGTATGGGCTTGCTGTTTGATTACTGTATGACTGAGTTTTTCTCTGACTGAAAAATCATCAAATGCAGGGATGGAAGGATTAACGACGAAATCGAAGCTGCTGAAAAAGACAATTGATCGTCGCAAGGAGATCACATGGCTTGTGTCAGTTGTAACTGGTTAGCTATTACCAAATTTGAATTCCCGCGTCACGTATGAAACTCTTTACCAATCTACAGTGTATGCTTACAATGGGTTTCGGAATCAAAATGAAAAATCATGCAATTTAATCGTTTTTTTTCAAGTTTAAAAAACAAATTTGATAAAAATGAAAAACACAAATTTTTCGCCCAAAAAGAAAAACTTCCAGTTTATAGGTTTCTTTTCTCTTCAATTTTATGAATAACCATGTTAGGCGATCACACCGATGCCGGAACGACAGCCACGCTGCAGACGACGTTGTACGGTGACCGTGGATCAAGTAAAACTGTTGGTGTAAACGGAAAAAAGACGACAATCAAACACGGAAGCGAAAACTCGTACCAGGTAACACGGACACAAATACCGTAATTCAGTGGAACAAAGACAAAAAAACGCAACGAGCCAGCCAGTTTTTCGCTACTTCGGCTATTATCTGACACGTGATAATTGAAATCATGCTCAAAACTTTTTAAAATCTTTATTTTTCAGATTACAGTTAGCAACGTCGGCACCCCATACAAAGTGCGTCTCAGCATGGCCGATCACAACAACGACGACAACGCTTCGTGCTACATTAAAAAGGTACAAAGTTGGTATTTCAGGACCTGACAGATGTCACGAAAGATTCAATCACATGTCTGCGTTCTTTTTTCATGAGATAAAAATAGTTTTCAAGTTTTCAACTGTAGTCATTTCCATTTTTCGCCAGTTCTTGTTTCTGTTTCTCTTCACCAAAGATAATGTTGTTGTTTCTTCAGTTGAAATTACGTGAACGCGATCTGGGAAATGAAATGCGATTTCCAATTGAGATGTGGCTGGACCCGGACTCAAATGTTGTGGAATTGCCGGTTGCGTGGCCGGACACGCCGCCACTGCCATGTTAGCGATTTTTTTATTTTTCAAGTTCCAGACAAACCGTTTTTAGTACGGACACCTTTGTTCCATACTCATTTGTATTCTTGCTTGCTACCTAATTGGTGTTGCCGCAAAAACTCGGAAGTTTTCTAACCTTTTTCACCGTTTCCTTCAGTGGTCCTCTATCAAGTGACCGTGGTTACCGCGGCTGATTCCGACCGCCATAAAGGTCTCGACGTTCATTTGACCATTGCTGGACAGAAGGGTGATACCGGGCCGAGACCGCTGAGATCATTGACAACAAACGGTAGTGACAATGGAAACGAGCCTTTTCAACCAGGTTTGTGTTTTTTTCGCCACAAAGTTGTGTCTGCAATCAATTTTACAGTCGTGTTGACTGGTCTTGAAGAACATGAAACTAAACAAAATCTAGTGGTTTTTAAAATAATCTCGGTGTGAAAACGCAATAAAAACCGCCAAGGCGTAACTCCACATGGTGTTTTGGAATGCCATGCCAGAAACCGAATTGGCGACCACATATATTAATAAAAAAAATGAGTTTGAATATTGGCGCACTGCTGACTGCACTATCAGAGAAATACGTCGAAACCTCATTTGCGTTTACCGTTTTGAAACTTTGACAGTTACATTGATTGTAAACTAATGTTAAACCAAAATCACTCTGCCAGGCCAATCGGACTCATTCGACATCGACGCAGTGACGTGTCAGCAGCTGCTGACTGCCGCCGTCACCGTGTCGAGCAGTGTCAGCGGGCAGATGGTCAAGTGGCGACTGGACAAAATCCAGGTCTACGATGCCGAATCGTCAAAGTTGTATATCTTCGATGCGAAATGGTTTGTGTTTTTCACAGTTTGAAACTGTGTGTGGTTTTTTGTCGTCCATGAACTTAGCTAGACGACGTTCATGACTCAGCGTGTCGATGAATTCAGACGTTGTGGCTTATTCATACACCAACTGATCATTAGCGTACTAAAAACTACAGATCAGTCAGATGGTATAAAATATTATTGTTTCTCATACCACACAACGAGAAAGAAAGCGTCAGTGACCAACCACAATCGCTGCCAAATTTTTGGAGATGTTTTGTGTTAGTGTGACAAACTCAAATTAAATTTACCTGTTTTTCTGAACCTGTTTTTTTGTTTTTCAGCGTGTTGACTACGGCTGGTAAAGGGAAACGTGCAAAGAAAGTTCTGAAGATTTCGGGTGTGACGGATGTTTAAGTTATAGAGACAAAGTATTATCACAGTGATTTAGAAATATATCTTGACCCAAAACATGGTTTTCACTTTTGAAAAATTTTTAGTTGTCTATGGGTGATTTTTTCATGTGTTTTTGCTGTTCACCATTTGATTGCTTGACTTATCATTGAAAAAAGCTGTCGATTCTTTTTGCACCTTATTTGGTTTTGGATTCCAAATAAAAACATTAGCAGTCGTTGATACAAATAAAAAGGTTCATTAGTTTTCTCTTGAAAACTACCGTACTACCCCCATTAAACCCCCCCACCATTAATCCCCCCCCACAAATAAACCCCCACCCCCACGACAAGTTTCCAAATAATCCCCCCACAAATAATCCCCTATGGGGGATTATTGGAAACCTGTTTGAAACACATACCCATCGAATTCAGTGGCTGGTTGCAGTGAAAATGATGAAATTGTGCTACCAAAGGCCCCAAATGGATGAGTTAATGGTAATTTCATTACAAAAGGCTGTTATAAAAGGAAATTTCTATGTAGAGTAGAAGTTTCTGCGACTTTCTTGCCTGCCATGCAAGGTATTTTTGCCATTTTTCAATAAACCCCCACCCCTAGAATTTGTTTGTAAATAAAGCCCCCCCCCCACCAATAATCCCCCCGCCACCAATAAACCCCCACCCCTAAAAGTCGCTGACGTATTAATCCCCCATGGGGGTTTATTGGGGGTAATACGGTATACCGACCAAACCAGGCGTTATTGTAACCCAGAAAACTGAAATTTAAAATCTGCGTGCAAAATAACCTTAATCTAGCATGTTTCACCGGTTTGGTTGCGGTTACCAAGCTTTTTTTGTGGGTTGTTGATGGAACTAAAATCGTGTTGGGACCAAACCAGACGTTACCGTAATCCAGAAGACTGAAATTTGAAATCTGCGTGCAAAATAACGTAGGTTTACAAAATTTCGCGGCTTACATAGCTCTAAACGAGCTGTTTATATGTTGATACGCTAAAATGGGACAGTACCAAGCCCTTTCCTATTTTAGCGTAATATAATGAAAGTTACGCTAAAATAGGATAGGAAAGCGCTGATTAAAAAAATTGGGATTTTCACTTTTTTTACCCTAGTTGGTTGCAACTAGGGTTCGAAAAAAATCTCGATTTTTTTAATTAAAAAAATTTAATTTTTTTTAAATTAATTGAAAAAAGTTTCAAAATGCCGGAGGAAAATCTTGAGTTGACCCTTAGAATTGTGACAAAAACTTTCGTGAAAATTTGCTTCCGACGTCAATTTGGACCTACCTTTTGCAGCATGTGGATCCAAACCCCAGTGGTCAGTTCCATAGTTGTTCCAGAGCCGAGGGGTTGGGGGGGGGCCGATATAGATAGCTGGAGCAAATTTTCTAGATAGATAGATAGCTGGAAAATTTTGGGGGGGGGGGGGGGGGGGGGCCGTAGTACCGAAGACGAGGGGGGGGTGGGGGGGGGGGGGTACACACACCCCCCCAGGGCACCCGAGACCTCCGCGTGGGGGGCCGTACCGTGGGGGGGGGGGGGGGGGGGGGGGGGTACACCCCCCCCAGAGCACCAGAGACCGTCGGGTGGGGGGGGGCGGGGGGGGCACCCTGCCACCCCCCCCCCAAAAACCGGGCACCTGCACATCGGACCCCCCCCCTCGAAAATTTGGCCGACACCCCCCCACACCCCCCATGAAATTTTGTCTGGCGGAGACCCCCCCCCAAAATTTTCTGCACACCCTAATTTTTTTTCTCGAAAATCATGATTTTTTGTCTATAAAGTCCATAATATAAGCTGAATATATGATAACTTTTAAGGCTAGTTCAACAAATTCCGATGCCGCTAAGGTGAGATAGAAGCAGAGAACTCACATTTACGCATCGTTTTTCAGGATCTCGAAAGGTCGAAATTGCACTGTCTGCCACTGCAAGCGTAACTTCGTTGGTTGCTCGTTGCCAGGGGTCGAGCCCGATTTTTGGCGAATCCGAGGGGGGGGGGGTCCGCCCAAATTTGGGGGGGGGGTCGTCCCGGGTGGGGGGGGGGGTCGACTTGGTTGGGGGGGGGGGCTCCCGAGTGAGACCGAAAATTCTAGGGGGGGGGGGTCCGAGCGATACCGAAAATTATAGTGGGGGGTACTACCAAATTTTTTTCTTGACGATGACATTTTCTGGGCAAAAAATGGCTAGTAGGGGTCGATTTGGTTGGGGTGGGGGGGGGTGGGTTCCCGAGAGAGACCGAAAATTCTAGGGGGGGGGGGGGCAGTACCGTGGGCCCAAACAAATTTTCGAAGGGGGGGGGTATGGTGCCGGGGGGGGGGGGGTGCCGACCAAAAAGTGAGGGGGGGGGGGTCCAACCTATGGTAACGTGGGACCCCCCCCCCCAGGGGGGTCCCAGGGGGGGGGTGGCTCGTTTTCAAAATTTTCTGTGGGGGGGTCCACCCCCCCCCCCACCCCCCCCATGAAATTTTTTCGCGTAAATTTTAAAGGACAAACGCTAAATTTAGCTGCAAAATCTTTGAAATTACAATGAAGATGGTCAAGTTATCATATATTCCGCTTATCTGAGAGACTTTATAGACAAAAAATCAGGATTGTCGAAAAAAAAATTAGGGTGGGCAGAAAATTTTGGGGGGGGGGGGGGTCCCCGCCACACAAATTTTCTGGGGGGGGGGGGGGGGGTGTCGGCCAAATTTGGGCGGGGGGGGGCCCGGGGGGGGGGGTGCCCGGTTTTAGGGGGGGGGGTGGCACGGTGCCGCCCCGCCCCCCCCCCCCCCCACCCGACGGTCTCTGGTGCTCTGGGGGGTGTACCCCCCCCCCCCCCCCCCCCCCGCCGCCGGACCAAAAGTTGTTGAATAAAAGTGCTAGAAACCACAGCATCCAGTCAAGGCCTCTCTCTAGTCTCTAGTCATACATTTTGCTTTGATTTTCGTTCGGGTCGGGACATCTGAAAGCTACACGAACGAGACACGCTGCACGGGTGAGACTTGATATTGAAGTACAGTATTGAAAAAATTGACGTACAAAGTGGTAAATGTATAACAAAGTGGCACGTATACAAAAAAAACATACAATATATGTTGAGATACAAACATGCATATAATATAGATACCTACAAATGAGAGAAATATAGACATATACAAGAGAAAATGTCTCCATCGAAAGTCAAAATCAAAGGGGGGGGGGTGGTGGTCAGACGGTCAGGATTTGGTGGGGGGGGGGGGGGTTTGGAAGGTCGAAATGTGGGAGGGGGGGGGGGGGGGTCTGGCCCCCCCAAATTGGGGAGGGGGGGGTATTTTGACCAAAATTGGGGGGGGGGGGTTTGCCCGGGTGGGGGGGGGGGTGTCTAAATGTTTGGGGGGGTAGCCCCCCACCCCCCCATCTCGACCCCTGCTCGTTGCTGTTTCGCCTCGTGTCGTCAGCATGATCACACCGGTTTGTTGTTGAACTTGTTTCCGTGTTATTTGAGGTGAATTGAGAGGCAAAACACGAGACGTGATGTCGTCGGTGGGAAAATGGGGTCGCCGAAACCAAGTCTGAAATTTTCACCCTCCTCCCATATGAGTGGGGGTCATATGGTAAGTCGGTGGCTCCTCAGATGGTGATATTCGGACTCCCTGAAAAATTCTGAACAACTTTCATTTAAAAAAAAAATATTTAAATTTTTTTTTTTTTAAAGAAAAAAAATAGAAATTTTTTTTTCTTGACATCTCTACCCCTGGGGGGGGGTCCCACGTTACCATAGGTTGGACCCCCCCTCACTTTTTGGTCGGCACCCCCCCACGGCACCATCCATACCCCCCCCTTCGAAAATTTGTTTGGGCCCACGGTACTGGTGGGGGGGGGGGGTGGGGGGTCACGCGGATTTGTATACATACTTAAAAGTGATTTTTTTGATTTCTGATCAGTGGTTGCTTGCAATGAGTCGTTGTAGGTTCCTAATCCTAAACCTAATCCTAAGCCAAGCCTTTTTTATAAGGTGAAAATGATCAATTTAATTTTTGCATTTTTTTCTTTCCTGTGTTAAAGGGCAGGGGCCACCGCTACTGCACATGCACCTGTTTTAATAATGATGCATTACGGGGTCACGCGACACCCACCCCCCAAAACCTGACACTGGACCATCCACACCCCCCCTCGAAATTTGCTTGATACCCCCCCCCACCCCCCCCCTAGAGATGGACCTAAGTAACAGTGACACCCCCCAAAAATTTTCTCGGACCACCCAAAAATCATTAATTTTTGCTCAAAAATCATGATTTTTTGTCTTTAAAGTCCATAATATAAGCTAAATATATGATAACTTGACATTCTTCATTGTAATTTCAAAGATTTTGCAGCAAAATTTAGCGTTTTTCCTTCAAAATTTAAGCGAAAAAATCTCATGGGTGGGGTGGGGGGTGTGCACCCCCCCCAGAAAATTTTCTACAACAGTGCACCCCCCCCATGGCCCACGCCTGGGGGGTGTCACTGTACCATGACTGACACCCCCCCCAATGAAAAATTTTCGGCCCCCCCCCCCCACGTGACGACACCCCCCCCCCTCGAAAATTTGCTTTCGCCTTCGGTACTGGGGCCATGTGACTTTGGGGGGGGGCGGTTAAAATTTTGAAATTTGATAGATAGATTGCTAAAACGCTAAAAAGCTATAAAAACAGCAAAATAATGCTAAAAAAAATACACTAAAAATCAAGTATAAACGCGCATTTTACCTAAAATTAGCGAAATTTTCAAGAATTACCAGCAAAAAATGGTCAATTTTGGTCAAAAATTGACTCATTTTATGTCTTCGAAGACAAAAATTTTCAGATAGATAGCTGGCTGAGAAAATTTTTTTAGATAGACAATAGCTGAGCCGAAAAAACCTGTTTGATAGAGATAGATTCGAAAATTTTTTGGGGGGGGGGGGCCCCCCCCCCCCCCCCCCCCCCCCCCCAAGAACAACTATGGCAGTTCTATAAAAAAAAGTAAATAGTGCTTGAAAAATGAATAGTTCTACCCAGGGTGTTCCAAAATTTAGAGCGTGACAAATTTCAGTTTAATACTTGAACCTCAAGTTCATGTTTGACGGAAGCATCTCATTGATCTAATTTCGATGCAAAAATGTTTGTCCTTGAAGCTCATGTCTCGATTATTTTTTCAGAATTTTTTCACCCCCTCGTCTTCGGTACTGCTCACAAAAAATTCTGCCAAAAACAAAGTCTACACAAAACTCTGGGCAAAAAAACCATAATGACACTTTCAGTGGAAAGTGTCTTAAACGCATTTTCAGATAAAAGTACAATTTTGCTGGTCAAAATTCGTTTTTTTAGTATTAAAAAATCCCGATTTTTAAAAAGTTTGAAAAAATTGAGAACCCTAGTTGCAACAGCAACACCAACATCAGGTTTGATTTGGTACGACAAGCCAAACCAAAAAAATTAATTAAAAAATCCAATATGAGCATGAGAGCGAGCATGCCAAAGCCAATGCCGTGCGCGTGCGCTTTGGTAATGAAGCTTTAGGAAAAATCCTTTTTTAAGTTTAAAAAAATTCGAACCCTAGCCTAGGCGAATGCGACCACCGGCACCGACCGAAGTGAGTGACAAATAAAATAACACTCGAAAAATAACTTAAAAAATAAATTAACAAACAAACAAGCAAGAGAACAAGAAAGATGCAAGAAGATCTCGACGGCAAGACGCCGTTGAAGCTGCCGAAGAAGGCGGCCAAGGTGCGCAACAAGGCGCCGGCGCCCGTGCAGATCACCGCCGAGCAGCTGCTGCGAGAGGCGAAGGAACGCGAGCTCGAGATTGTGCCGCCGCCGCCGAAGCAGCACATCACCGATCCGGAAGGTAAACCAGGCTTCTTATGCGAAACGTTGCTAGCAGTGGAAAGAAACGAATGGATGTGTCGGGTTTTAGTTGACAATACCATTATTGTCCTTGCCATTCATTATTTCGCGAGCGCTGTGTTTTGCGAAAAAAAGTGTACCACTACCAACAATGAACAAACGGAACATTGTCACTCGTTGTTGTTGTTGTTTGTTGCCCCCTTTTTTATCCTTACCCAACGCACTTGGGGAAAGGCAGTGCCACTTTTTTCACTCGTCGTCTTGCGACTCTGTGGCAAAGAGTCAGCTGCATCATGCATACTTGGACTTCTTTTGGACTGAAGCGAAAACTTTCCTCGAAAACTTTGCTCTATTCGTTCGAATGCCATTTTTTCCGTGTCAGAATTGGCCGAATACCGTCGAAAACGACGTCAAGAGTTCGAGGACAACATTCGCAAGAATCGCATGCAGATCGCGAACTGGGTGAAATACGCGAAATGGGAAGAATCACAGCAGGAATTGCAGCGTGCGCGATCGGTCCGTTGAAGTTTGGCGGGTTTTTCGATCACAAGTTTTCCATTCAGTTGAAGTTCGGTTCAAGTTTTGTTTTCACTTTCAAGGATACCACGTGTCCAAAAAAGTGTCCAATCTGAAAGAAACAATCTGTTTCTGAGTTTTGGCTCATAACAAGTCCGTCACAACAACTAGTAAACAAGTCATTGAATAAGTTGACGCATTGCTCTGCGTCACTAAATACTGCTTCATGAATGCCCCTTTACTCCACCCGGCAACCAGTCAGTTTGCCTTTGGCGATCATTTTGAATGTTTTTTCTCGTTTTTTTTCATTCAGGTGTTCGAACGAGCGCTCGACATCGACCACCGCAACATCACACTCTGGCTACAGTATGCCGAGATGGAGATGAGGTGCAGCAGGTTTCATTTTGCGGCGCAAAAAAACTTTCAGTGCAACCTTTCAAGGCTGCTTTGAAGTCGGCTTTCTTAACTGGCCTAATCATCACATTTTGCCCTCTATTTTCCGTCATTCAAGTTTGATTCTGGTTGTCTGTCTTCGGGCAAACAGCGTGTTGTTCACAAAAAAGAACTGTGAAACAACAACACATCATCACGACGGATTTGAACCGAAAAAAAAATATTGAACGGTTGAATTACACAACACATCATTTCGTTCATGGCCTTTTTTCCATCCAGAAATCGCCAAATCAACCACGCACGAAACATCTGGGACCGCGCGGTCACCATTCTACCGCGGGCGAGCCAGTTTTGGCTGAAATATTCGTACATGGAGGAGATGCTGGGCAACGTTGCCGGCGCCCGAGTGGTACGACGATGGAATCTGTTGTTGTTTAGTTGCGCCGATTTTGTTTGTGCTGCTGATTGTTGTGCTGCTTGTCTTGAGATGGTGCATTCTTCTGTCATCATGACATGAACGCTCAGTCCTCACACCACACACTCGCATACATGTGCGAGCTGCCGTGACATCATTCGCAAGTGTGCGTCTTTGTATCTTGTTGTTCATGTGCAACTAGGGTTGGCAAAATACCGTTTTTTTCAAATCGTGGTAAAAAAAACCTGTATTTTTACCGGTAAAATTACGGTAATTTTACCGGAAAAAAACGAAAGCCACAAACTTGTAAAAACCCGCATATTTGTCGCAGCCAACTTTAAACTTGAACCAGGTTTTGTGAAAACAACTATCAGAATGCTTTGTTCAAAATATCGTGCACCAACAAAGAAAATAAATTATGTTTGGGCTTGAAAACCCAAAAGGTCAGCAATAAATCGAACATTACCTTTTGCTCAATCGTTTATATTCCACCAATTACACAGGAAAAAACCACAGCGTTTTCACCGGACAGTCTTTGGTCACAATAGACGAACACAATTTGCTACAATAACGCAATTAAACCGAATTTAGAGTCAGTTCAGATCAAAAAGAAAACAAGCCAGTAATTGTGTCAGAAAGACAATTTTGAGCGACATTTCGAATTTTTAAAATTTTCAGCTCAGCTCGGCAGCTCCAGCCGATTCTTGCACCTCGCTTAACAGTTCTTTCAAAACATCAGTGTCAATTTCGTCATCATATTTTTCTTGGTCACAGATTTTCTCATTTTCTCATCAAAAATGATATAAAAACTCAGAGTCCGAAATTGAAAAAAACCGGAAAAATACGAAAAAAAAAACCGGAAAAATACAGAAACGGTCTTTTTCCCGTTTTTTTCAAGGCACCAATTTTTGCCCTGGTAAAAAAACGCGTAAAAATACGTGTTTTTTTACCGGTAAAAAAACCGGTATTTTTACCATGCCAACCCTATGTGCAACATGTCATCGCAGTGTTGTGGTTTGTACAAAAGTGCGCGGTCTTCAGACAGGCACTTTATCGCTGCCGTCGATTGGTTAATTTTGCATCAATTTAGTTTGGATGCATATAAGCGTGTAAGCGATATTTGGATTTGCCGCCTTTATTTTGATTCCTCACTGCTGATTTTCTTTGTCTTCTTGCTGTGCGTGATAAGAGCTCATGGTATTGTGTGTGAAATCTGGAATTTAAACAATAAGTTTTGACAAACCTGAAAATGAAAGCCAACACGCTGATTGGCCCGTATGCGTGCTGGCCAGGCGCATTATGCAAGATGAAAATTGTGATTCTGTTCTGGTCTCGCAGGTGTTCGAACGTTGGATGGAATGGGAGCCACCGGAGCAAGGCTGGCAGACATACATCAACTTTGAGCTGCGGTAAAGTCCCGATTTAAAAACCGAACGCTTCGTTTTTTTTTGAAATTCTGCTTAAACGTGTTCTTTCTGATGTTGCGTGTGATCGGTTTACCGAAAAAAGTTTGGATTCTCATTCATTCAATGCTTCGGTTGTTAGTGGGTGCTCATCTTAAAAACTTATGATATTGGAGGGTTTTTTCACCGTGAAAAAAAACAAATAGCAGCCATTTGGACTTGCAATTGTTGGGTTTGTTTTGTGTTGAGATTCAGAAAAGCGTCTGGCAACTCATTTGTTCATTTTGCTCCATTCTCAGACACAAAGAATGTTCGGCATCAGAATTTCGGTAAAGGTTCGGAATTTTTCACTTCATAATTCGCTTTGCAGCTACAAAGAGATTGATCGGGCGCGAAAAATCTGGCAGCGTTTTCTGCACGTGCATCACGCCGCGCAGAACTGGATTCGATACGCAAAGTTTGAGGAGAGGCACGGATTCGTCAGCAATGCAAGACAGGTGGGTCGGCCGGTTCGCCGGGCTTGTGGCCTTTGGAGGACTGAGAAAGGTTTGGTTGGAACGATTTGGAACTCGGATTTGCCATTCACGCTCGCTGATTGGTTGCAGTGCAACGGATGTAGCCAACCGGCGCGTGGTGCTGGATTTCGAATTGATTCTGCGATTTTCAATTTCAACGCACACATTCTAGGGTTAGAGAAAGAAAAACAATTTCGGGTTTCAACAGAATACAAAAAACTGTCAACACCTCTCCCACTACCTGGACCACTAAACTGGACTGAAGGTGGTTTCTTTGTTTTTTTCAGGTTTACGAACGAGCGGTTGAGTTTTTCGGCGAAGAAAACGTGGACGAAAAGATTCTGATTGCGTTCGCGCGGTTTGAGGAAGCACAGAAAGAAGTTGGTTTTTTTATTTCTGTTTCCAAAAAAACGTTTTTTTGTCTCAAAGTCTTTAGATTCTTAACACAGCGATCGCATTTTGAACACAGCGAACACAGACGGGAGTGGTTTTTAATTTATCTTTTTTGTTGTTTCTCTGGAATAAAAAAACGGTTTTCAACTCTAAGAATGACATTTTTTTCAGCACGAACGAGCACGTGTGATCTATCGGTACGGCTTGGATCATCTGTCAAAAGAACGGGCCGAAGACGTTTGTTTATTTTTGTATTTTTTTTCACTTTGCTGCAGTCAGTGATACATTTATCGTGATTTTTGTCTGCTTCAAAACGCCTTTGTTGGGGTTCGTAACGAAATTTGTTTGCTGGGTTTTGTTATTTGGTCAGGGTGATTTATCAGTGAACTGATGTTTTTTTTCAAACTTTTTAGTTCACAAGTTTCAATTTTGTTTTGTCAGATCTTCAAGCACTACACGATTCACGAGAAAAAGTACGGCGAAAAGGCGGGCATTGAAACTGTGGTGGTCAGCAAACGAAAGCACAAATATGAAGAGGTAAAACGTCGGGGAACAAAATGGAATTGCAATTCAGCACATGAGAATGTTTGTGTACCAACAGCTGGCTGCAGTGAGAAATTCAGTCGATCAGCTTCAACACATAAGCTTCAAGTTTTTTTTTGGACTCTTGTCCGAGCATATGAGGGATTGATTGGTGGGTGTCTCTTAAACCGGCATATGACCTTGGATTTTTGGTGTCTGGCAGTCAAAACAGACATTTTGTTGTTGTTGTTTTTCGTTGACTGCGCGAACGCCCAAACAGCTCCATTTTTCGAACGTTGCAACACTCGGCAGCTGACAAAACGTCCAATTTCGCAGGCCGTCAAAGCAAACCCGTTCGATTATGACGCTTGGTTCGACTATATTCGACTGATGGAAAACGAGTCGGATGGTGACGTCGAGGCGACCCGCGACGTTTACGAGCGAGCGATCGCAAACGTGCCACCGGACACGGTTGGAAACGAGTTTTTTTCATGAGTTTATATTCTGATTTCTTTTCGTGTTGCATCTTTTGGTAGATTATAGTTTTTTTTAGATTCAGGAATTTCGTGAGACATTTTTCATGTGCGTGAACTGTGACGAGTCACTTGTGGATTGGTCGTGTTCAAATTGTTCAAGGCCAGGCCAATGGTGTGATTGTATATTTTTGTCTATTAGAGCTGCTATTCGAGTAGAGCAGAGGATGTGTGCCGTGTACGAAGAGAATTGCCTTTCAATCGATGCTGCGCTTGTTGTCATGGTAGAGAGAGGCTACTTTTGCCCATAATATTACTGCTTCATCATTCGCTCACTAGTTATGCTCTATAGTCCAGTACCATTCCAATTCAATACAAGTCTTCCCTCCCATGGCTAGCAACTGGATCGAATCAAAGCCACATCAAACTTTGCTTGTTTTCTTTTGTCTAAAACGCGCGAAGAATGTGTTTCGTGAAATTTTGATTGTGTTTCTTTGCGTGGTGGATACAGTCGCAACAATGGTAGTCACAAACAAGCGTCATACGCGCGAAATTGAACTTGTATAAATGGTGGCCGAGTGAAGTGTCTTGACAAACAGACTATAATTCTCCTTAATTCCCTCAAAATTCTCGATTCTCCATTGAAAGTCACCGCATTTCACGCTCATGCCGTTGGATAATAAGAACCATTTCTTATATTATCCATCCACTTTCATTGTCTGCTATTTTTGCGAAATAAAATGGATGGGTTGCAATTTGCAAGCAAAACCACCGACAATAAGTGCGCAGGAGAAACGCCTCTGGCGCCGCTACATCTACCTCTGGATGAACTACGCCGTCTACGAGGAGCTGACGGCGCACGACGACGAACGCGCCCGACAGGTGTACAGGGCGGTGCTCGAGCTGGTACCGCACCGAAAGTTCACGTTCGCGAAACTGTGGACGATGTACGCGCACTTTGAGCTGCGCCAGAAACAGCTGCAGACGGCCAGGAAGATTATGGTGCGGCTTTGTGGCAGTGTTTCAGCTTGTGGAGCTTTGAGGGTTTTCTGCGGTGAATCCAGATTCTTGGGCTCGTGAAGCGTTGAGGGTTTTTTTTGCGGCGAATTCAGACTCGTGTGCGGATGCGGTGCGGTGTGCACCACGGAGATGCGGTGTGCACCACGGAGCGGTCGCCGAACTGAAAAAAATTCTTGCAATGAGTTTTTCCGTAAATTGCTTGGTTTGCGGAAGAGATAATCGCACCGCTGTTACACCACGTCCTCTGTCTCGCGCACGAGTTTTGGTAGCAGGGGTGGACTGGTAACAGAGCTCACGGTTTCGCCGTTTTATCGGCCACCCGGTCGCCGTTCATCAACCATCCCAACCATCCATAAAAACTGTAAACCAACCAACCAAAAACCACGCCAGGTCAATTTTTTTTTTGTCCAGGGCACCGCGATCGGCAAATGCCCGAAGGACAAGCTGTTCCGCAGCTACATCGACATGGAGTTGCACCTGCGCGAGTTCGACCGATGTCGAATATTGTACGAGAAGTTTCTGGAGTTTGCGCCGGAGAACTGTACGACTTGGATAAAGTTTGCCGAATTGGAAACGTTACTCGGCGACGTCGAGCGTGCTAGGGCGATCTATGAGTTGGCTGTGGTGCAACCGGCACTCGATATGCCGGAGGTTGGCGGGTTTTTTGGGTGGTTTTGGTTGTTTTTTTTTAGATTTTGTATCGGTGACGTTTTTTTGTCACGACAACTACTCCCGGCTTCAACCGCACCCCGTCAGCGGTTTTGATTGCATGCTTGTGGCGATGTGTCCACGCCACGCGCATGTGCGTAACAAGAGATTCGGAAACGGTTTTTGTTTCATTGTCTTAATTATTTTGACTTGGCGAGTGCGGAGATTGTGTTCAGTCGAGTCGAGTGTTCTTGACGACTGGTTGGTTTGGAACCACTAGCTAATTAGCTTGTTCGCATTTGCCAACTACTTTGCTGCATTTTTAGCATTGTTACTGGACGTTTTCTAATTGTTGTTCAGTAGTCCGCTCCGCATGATTTTCGTTTGTCTTGTGCTGCCTTCCAGATTCTCTGGAAATCATACGTCGACTTTGAAATCGGCCAAGAAGAATACGACAACGCACGGGCGCTTTATCGGCGTCTGTTGCAGCGAACGCGACATGTGAAGGTGCGTGTGTATGCGTCTTGGGGGTTTTGCTTGCGTTTTTTACAGATTTTTTATGTGAAAATTCAAACGTTGTAGACAGATGTCCAGTTTCAGAGGCCTTGTATATCACCACAGTCAAATCATGAGTCAAGTCAAGATGAATCATGAGCAAAAATGTTGATCTTGTGTGCTTATTGACTGTATTGAGTTGTTTCGGCCAATCAGTGAGACCAGGTTAAAAGCAGCCAATCACTTGATTACCCATGATTCACAGTTCGACTGAAGTGCTAAAGTGGTGTAGGTGTCAATTGTAAACGGTGATGAACATCGGTGCGGTTTCTTCCAGCAATTTTATTGAACATTCAAAAAACATATTGTTTACCATCACAGGTCTGGCTGTCCTATGCGCAATTCGAACTGATGACGGGCGCTGATTGGTCGGATGACGCAGATGACGACACGGGCGGCCAATCAACAGAGGCGGCTGTATCCGAGAAACAGGCAGAGTCGAAACGAAAAGCGGTCGAGCGTGCGAGGGCGATTTATAAGAAAGCGAATCGTGCAATGGCCGACACGGAGGGCAACGAGGAGCGACTGATGCTGTTGGAGCACTGGCAGCAGTTTGAGGTGCCGTTTTTTTATTTTATTTTTTTTTTATTTATCTTCTTTTTGTTTTTTTTCGCTGGCCACGCTTTTTCTTTTATTGTTATTGATTTACTGTTTTCGATCACGTTTTGCGCTCGATTCACGTCGGTTAACCTTGCAGACAATCGTCAGTCAGTCAGTCAGTCAGTTTTATTCTGCAGTGCACGGCATAATACCAGAGAAGTGTAAGACACCATGAGTAGGCAAGCCAAAACACAACAGAAACAGAGAACACACAGTCAAGCAAGAATAATGAACAGAGAGACGAAAAGCAAAAACGCATTCAATACAAAGACAATCAACGTAGTATGAGCAAAAACGAATTACTGATAAAGCACGGCGGTACAATAAAAGAGTAATTTACAGTTAATTTACAGTTAAGCACAAGAGGGAAAAAAATGCAGGGAACAGTGACGAGCAGCACATGACGAACCATAAGAAAGACGAACGAGCGATAAAGCATGACGGTACACAACAAAAACTTCAATAGAAGTTTGGAGGTTTGGTTACAACTTTGGCAAACTTTGATGTCTTGCTACGGTTTAGTAGTTTGTCAATTAAAGCAGTATTGTTGATAGCACGCTTGAAAGCCGAGATCGGCAGATTGACAATTGATTGATCCAACAGGTTGTAAGCATAGGCAATAGAGCACATTGCGGATGACATTCGACGAGCCGTACGGCACGCCGGAATATAAATGGAACGTGAATGGTTTGCACGTGCACTGAGACGCGTCCGGTGAGCCACCAGTGGCTCAAAAACTGAGTCGCGAATAATACCAGTCATACATTTATGAGCGTAGACCATACGAGTCACGAACACTGACTGGAACAACGGCAACAAATTCAATCTGGAGAGTAAACTAGTGTACGCGGTTTCGTAATCAAAATCACGCAAGAACAGCCTGCATGCGAACTTCTGTGTAGATTCTAGTTTGCCACGGTCTTTGTCGTAAATGGGATAAGCCGAAACGCATCCATACAACAAGACAGATCTGAATAAGACGGTGAACAAATAGCGCATTGTATTGATAGGAACAATTTTGCTGAATGTGCGGTTCAAAAATCCAACGGCACGCTTGCAAGATGATGCAACAATTGTTGAGTGAGCACTGTAGTCCAGACGTTCATCAAGCACAACTCCCAGATATTTTACCGAACTGACATTGGTTATGGTGGTGTTGTCAACAGTAATGTGTACCTGCGGGCGAGTAATCGCGTAATAAAAAGTAATAAGTACCAGTAATCGTTATAACATGCGACAGAGCCACGAACCCGAAAACGAGTTTGATTTTGCCCTGTGTTCTGTTTGACTATAGGGTCATGACGGGCATTCATGAAGCAGTATTTAGTGACGCTTAGCTGTGTTGAGCATGCTATGCGTAACTAAATACTGATTCATGAATGCCGCTCATCAAGCCCGCTGTTGCATCTTCATCATTCCAGTCACCCTATTTTCTCATTTCAGCTTGAACACGGCGACGACGAGACGCAGAAAGAAGTGGCAAAAGAGATGCCGAAGCGAGTGAAGAAACGACGCCAGTTGCAAACGGCCGATGGAACCGAGGGCGGCTGGGAGGAATACTACGACTACATTTTCCCGGCTGATGAAGGTTTTCGGCAATTTCGGGGGCGGTTTTCTGTCCTCATTGCAAGTTCAAGCCGATTTTCAGTTGGATTTTCGACGGGAAGCAAGCCAGTTCAATCGAGAAACACTAAAACTGCAAAACAAAGACCAACCGACGTCTCTGAATTGAAAACTTCAAGAGAAATTCTCCAAAAACAGGCAACCAAGCGAGTCTGAAGTTGTTGGAGCTGGCGAAACAATGGAAGACCGCAAAAACGGCCGTACCGTCTGCGTCCACTGAAGCGCCCAGCAGCGGAACGACGGGTCCCCCCGCGGCCGAAACCCGCGAACAGCCCGCGACGACTGAACGGCGGTCACGCTCAAAAAGCTCCACATCCTCGGAGGCTAGCTCCTCCAGTCCAGAGAAACGAGTGCGAGAGGGCGATTCGGACACGGACCTCGGCTCGGAGTCGGACGACGACGGATCGAATTCCGACTCGAGCACAGAGGAGCCGCGCAAGAAAACTCGCAAAACGTGATTTTTTGTTTCGCAGATTTGTTTCTGTATGTGAGGTGCTTTTCGCTGGACATTATCGAGCGGTCAAACGTATGCGGAGTACGGTATCTAGTGAAATGGGTTTCAACACGAAGTCCTCCGGACGTTCCGTAGCATTACAGGAGTTGAGATGACCAATAAAAGGCTGTCCAGCCAGTTTCTGTAAGTGATCACGAAAATGGCAACAGGGTCGCGTCAAGAGTAAGACCCGGTACGATTAAGTCTAAGTGTGTTCGCTGATAGGCTTGAACATTTTTTTGCTCGATGATTTTTTACAACGCGTTAAGTTACGGACGGCCATTTCAAACGTTTCTAACAGGCCCATGGAAACTTTTTGCTGCCATCTTCTGCAGCAACCCTCGTGGCCTGGTGGAAAAATCTTCATCGGTTTGACCGATTTTGACTAAGCGTTCATGAAAACATTGGATGAACTATTTTATTTGTTCTCCACCCCAGCCAAAGCCAACAAAATGCGTTTGACTGCCGATTACGTTTGGGCACTCACACACACTGTTTTCAATTTTCATGGTTTGTGCCGCTGAAAAACTATCGGGTAACCAAAAAAGTGACGTTCTCATTCACTGGTGTTTTTTGTGCTGCATGAAAACCAGTATTTTTCATGCGTAATTGTGCATAAATGTGAAAATAAAAACACTGTCACCGCTGTTTGGGTGGTTTGTGATGCAAATGATTTTGAATCTGAAATCAGTAAAATGCTCCGCAGATGGTGCACACATGCTTTTGCCATGACTCTTTCCTGTGCTTTTTTATGCATCAAACAGTTTGATACATGTGATCGTTTCAGGCTTTAACACTAAAATCTCAAATGCAATAATTTCTAAACGATTTCTGACGTGCACATGGCGTTTGGCAGGTTAGTTGTGGTTTTTATGTAAAAAGGAATAAGGTTCGAGCTCGAATTGGGTAGTTTTTTTGTAGAGGCAACAAAGAATTTCGGTCATTTTGGTGCCTGTCCAAAGTTGTGCTGATAGCTGGCCCAACAAACCAGGCCAGTGCAGGCAATTTACAGTGCTGAGTGTGCTGATTTCATGGATATGATTTCACTGTGTGCGTTCGTATGCTGAACTTCAGCAACGTGAATGAAGTTGGCTGATTGCGTTTTATTATTGCTGAATGGTACGTCTGTGTTGTTCTCAGTGCGGTGTGATTATATGCGCAAGGCCACACTGACTTTCACTTCGGTGCGGTGTATTACTATTGATTCGGTTTATTATGTTCACTGAAATCAATGTGCAGAAAAGTGTTTGTTATTTCGTTTTGTGTCTGTCTCATGCGTGCACACGCGCAAATAAGTGTCTGCTGAACAGTGCGGAAAATTACTCTTATTTTATTAGTACTGGTGAAAGTATTCAGCTTTGTTGATACCAGTGACCTTTATTTGCGACAAGCAACAAAGCTGATTGGCGGCATTTGAATATGTTGCGCGCTCTGATTGGTTGACTTCTTGTTTATTATGAAGTGGAGGAACTCAAAACAATGTGCACCCCGCTGGTTGCCTTTTTCCAAATGGGATCACTCACACTCACTGATTGGTTTCTGCTGCCAGCTTTGAAGCACCCAATCAGCGTGTCAGATTCAATTTTTCAGTGCATAATTTGCGTTTCTGCATACTGCATTGCGTGTTTCTCATAGTTTTGGAATCAATGTAACGAAAATGAATTGAATTGTCAAATTGTTGAGTTTTTGGTTCATTTGAAATCTAATGATGGACCAAACGCTACTGCAGCGAATCGTCGGCTTGTTGTGTGTTTTTGGAGTTTTGGCCTATTTACGTGTTGTGGTTAGTGATTGACTTTTGCGTTTGTGGTTGGCTTTTGTTGGGTAAAACGTTTTTCGTCAAGTGTTTCTTTCGCATTTTCGAACCTATGGTGTGTTCAATATGAATCAATGGAATTGCAGTACAGCAGACCATTTATCAAACGCGCTGATTGGCTGTATTTCTCAAATCCATTGAATGTTCGAATCACCATTAACCTATCAGCATCATTGTCGGTAATTTTCAAATCGGATCTAAACTTGGGATGGCACGAAAAAAAGCGTTTTTCCAGCGCTGATCCAAACTTACAACCAGAACTAAAGGCCCGTTCATACTGACGTATGCGTGCGTATAGGGCACGGCACGTCACGTCAGGTGTCGTGTGTTTTAGAATACTGCTGTTCACAGAGACGTGCCTTTGACGTACGTCGACGTGCGTCAGCTGGTCAGCCAGCATATGAACTGGCCTCATAAAAACCACAACGACATTCTCGAATTTTGCAATTTCAATGCTCAGACGTACGTCATGAGCGTGGACGGCGCCGCTTTGCTGTTCGGTGATTGGTGGATTCACCGTCTGCTGTGGAACATCATCGGCTACAGCACGGTCGCGTTGCCCTTTTTGGCGTTGTACAAATGGCTGCAGTACAGTGGCACGTTGGCGCGCGCAGGTTCCGTGGTTTTAGAGTGTTTTTTTAAGGGGGGGGGGGGGTGTTGAGATGAGCGACAATTCAGAGTTTGATTGCACAAGGAGTCACTTTGTTCAGTATTCACACGGGTTTTTTTTTGACGGCAAGCACCACAGCAAAGCATTGCAACAGGATGAGCAGGCATCTGAATCATCCATACGGAAAGCACTGCTAATAATTCGGTTTCAAAATGAAATTTCGAAACAGCTTTGCGCGACGAGGCGATTTCAAAACAAAATGCAACGCAATTTTTACCACTAAGTAATTGAAAATAAAAAGAGATTTTTCGCAACAGAACTGCACCCGAGCGGCTGCGTGCATCGTGTGGTCGCACTGTTCTACATTGATCGTGCCGCGAGTGACCTGCCGACGGCGGCGCCAACGGAGCCGAGGCCATTTCTGCCCGGCGTTTTCGGTCGGTTCACGCGATTTTACGCGAGTTTCTCGCCGACCATACGAGAGTACGCGTTGTTGTGCTTTTGTGCGCTTGGACTACAGTTCAGCTATCTCACCTGGGGCGTCATGCAGGTTTGATCGGGGTGCGCGGGCGAAAGACACGGGTGAACGTTTGGGGATGTTTCATTTCATTTCATTTCATTTTATTTGGCGAACCGCAGGAACTCCGATAAAACTGCAAGTACAGCATATCAAACGGAGACCATTCGTGAGATTTTGTTCATTTGAGTTTTTTTATGCGGCTCATTTTTTTCTTGGGACTGACTTGCGTAATGTAACGGGAACTTCCAAGTTTGAATGAATCACGTGAGTGCCCGAATTTCGCTTCAGACCGCTGATTTGGTGTCATGCGACCAATCAGCGTGTGAGATTTGAATTTACCGCCTTGGTTTCTGTTCCCATCGAAACTTTATTCAAGTATGCAGCTGCAAGCTGATTGGCTGTACCACCACACCACGGATGAGCACCGTCGTTTGGACATCGACCATTTGAATTGTTAGTCGAGCAGAAAAAGACAGCAAAAAAAGTGGATTGAAATCCGAAAACCATGCTTTTCAGGAACGCATAATGACTCGTCCGTTTGCTCGTATCGATGCAACAATCCCCATTACTGGTGATGATAATAATAATAATGACAATGATTTGCCGACAACATCTTCGAATGCCGAATCCGATCGTTTCACCGACTCGCAATTCCTCGTCTTTGTCAATCGTGTATTTGCGTTCATTCTCTCGGGCATCGCTATTTTGCTGTTGTATAGGAGGTGAGCGTTGCATCATCGATACTGTTGTGCTGTTGTGGCCACGTATTTAGCCAACATGAAAAACTGCGTAGCCCGTTCGATCCTACCCGCTGATTTGCTTCTGCGTTTTTTTTTTTTATTTCAATTCCAGTGACGGTCTCGAGAAATTACTTTGTTGTTCGTATCAGAAGCGGATCAGTTGTTCTTCCAACGTTCCTAGCATTAATGCCATTTCTATTCGCTCCAAGTGCCAACACCGTGAACGTCTTGTTCGCTTTCAGATGTTGACTTAAGGCAAGTTCATACTGACGTACGTCAAAGGCGCGTCTTCATGGACGGTACTATGCAATAACACGAGACCCGACGTGACGTGACGTGCTGTGTCGTCTATGCATACGTCAGTATGAACGGGCCTTTACGCTTTCGGTGTATTCTTTGCTCGTCGTAGTTCGAAAAAAAACCGTGAAATCGAATCAAGACAGTCAAGCAGAACTAATTTTCATGTTTCCCGCAGACAACCGCGGCACACGGTGGCGCTCTACAAGTACAGCTACGCGTCCTTCTCGAACATCATGTCCAGCTGGTGTCAGTATGAGGCGCTGAAGTTCGTCACGTTCCCAACGCAAACACTCGGCAAGGCGTGCAAAATCATTCCAGTGATGCTGATGGGAAAGCTGGTCAGTCGAACGACGTATCCGGCGCATCAATACGTCACCGCTGCGATGTTGTCCGCTGGCGTATCGTTGTTTCTCTTGTCGAGGTTCGTTCGAGTTTTCATTTGGTTGAGTTGAGTTTGGCGCTTGGGTGTTATTCTTTTGCATGTATTGTGCCCCCCCCCTTCCCACCCACACCGGTTTCAAACACCTGAAGGTACCCGGTGGTTTAGTTTAGGGGTGAATGGCTCGCCACAACGGGGGGACAGGCCCTTAAGCCCCGCCCAGTATCGGGGACACTAGTGATCTGAGTACTATCTCGATTCGATTTCTACGGTGTTTTTTGTGCTACTGTTTTTGTTCATCACTCGTTGTTGTACAGGGTGAACAGTCGATAGTACGGTCAATTGCAAGTCTTTAGTTCATAGTGTATGGTGTGTCGGTGTTGCAGCAACGTTTTACTTTTCCATTCACATTTTTTGCAAAGAGATTCAGGCGGCAAATGTACTTTTGCGGCCCAAGAGATTGCGGCCTGGACGATTGCGGCCGAAGCGTAGCGGCCTGAAGGATTGCGGCCTGGACGATTGCGGCCGAAGCATAGCGGCCTGGACGATAGCGGCCTGGACGATAGCGGCCTGGACGATAGCGGCCTGGGACGATAGCGGCCTGGGACGATTGCGGCCTGGGACGATTGCGGCCTGGGACGATTGCGGCCCGGGACGATTGCGGCCTGGGACGATTGCGGCCCACAAAGTTTTCATGCTTTGTCACCTTTCCAGGTCAATTTCTATCTATCTAGAAAATTTCTGCAGCTATCTATATCGCCCGCCCCCACAACACCCCTGCTCTGGAACAACAATGGTTTAAGCCATCGTCGTCGTCGTGTCTGCTGCGTTTGCGTAGAATCGATCGTTGATATTTGCGCCAATATTTGCGCCGCTGATAGCAATAGAATAAATTGAATTGAATGGAAATTGAATTGAAATTGAATTGAAATGAATTGTTGTTGTTTGTTGTCCGAATCCCTATGTTTTAAAATCCAAGATTTTTTGGAGGTTTGATTTGAAACAAATGCTGGGGGTGGGGTTAGGGTTGTTAAACAAAAATCGAAATTTTATATGTAATTAAAAACGCCGATTAAAATTCAAAAATTTTTCTTTCCTCTAATATGCTCTGAAAACCTTAATTTTGGCACAATTTTTCGAAAGTTCAACAAAATTTTTTTTGATATTACCTCGTTAACCGTCAGTAGTCGATTTTGGACCGTTTTACCGACTGATTTTAGGTTTCGACAACTTCGGCGATGAAGTTTTTGAGCGTTCCACAGCTTGGCTTACCATTTCCGATGCAGATAAGGTGACAATTCGCCTCGCAATCTGATTTCTGAGCGTCCGAGCTGCTCCGTTTGCAAGCGCCACGTGGTCTGGTTGCTGTTTCGTGTCCTGTCGTCGCGACATCATTAGAAATGATCGAATTTCAACCTGGTATGTGTGTTTTCACTTGAGCTGGGGACAATTAGTGACGTTTTGGGGGCCAGAACACAAGAAGAGGCATGGTAACAGTTTGTAAAAGGGGTAAATGAGGTCATCCAAACAAAATATGGAAAGTTTTCAGGAGTCATTCGGGAGGCGCTTGCACGGTTCTTCGAACTCCCTGGTTGATTTAGCACAACTTTAATTTCAGTATTTTTTCAATTAAAAAAAATGACGACTTTTGTTTTTTCCAACAACCCTAGGTGGGGTCTCTGCCTGAGGACTCGACTCGAGACAAAAGAAGTTTTTCAGATATTTTCATAAGAAAGTACAGTTTTAATTTTTAATGGGAATTTTTTGTTGGTTTAATTTTAAATAATTAATCGGCAATTTAAAACTTTAATAACAAATTAAACAAACAAGCTCTGCTCGGCGACAAGGAAAGTTGAGCATGGAAGATTTCGATTTGGGGTTCTAAGAAAAACATAATTACTAATCATTAAAGAAAAACAACTTAAAAAATGAAAAATCGTGTGCGAGAATAACATAACATGCTACAAAGACAGTGACAACGCTTTGAAATTTCGTGGGCCGCAATCGTCCCAGGCCGCAATCGTCCCGGGCCGCAATCGTCCCAGGCCGCAATCGTCACGGGCCGCAATCGTCCCAGGCCGCAATCCTTCAGGCCGCAATCGTCCAGGCCGCAATCCTTCAGGCCGCAATCGTCCTAGGCCGCAATCCTTCAGGCCGCAATCCATCAGGCCGCAATGCTTCGGCCGCTATCTATTGGGCCGCAATCGAACGCACGCCATTCAGGCAGGCATCGTCGGGGAACCTCAACGATTGTGAACATTTTTCTCAGTAAACCCCGCATCTCTTTCCAAAAAATGAAACACAGAAATTCTCGCGCCACTAGTGACAAACTAGAAGCAACGTGCACATAGAAAAAAAAAACGCTTCGCAACACGCATCGCGGTGTGGACTCGCCGCACTTTATCCAGAGTTACTAATTTCCACTAAGAGCAAACTCAACACTACCAAACTCTCCCACCATGAAACGCAATGTCGCAGAGAGCAACGCCAGTCGCACTCGGCCAGGACGCACGCGGCCGATACGAGCGTCGCCGGGCTGCTGCTGATGGCCGGCTACGTGGCGTGCGACGCGTTCACGAGCAACTGGCAGGGCAGCCTGTTTCGCCAGCACGCCGTCTCGAGTCTGCAGATGATGTGCGGCGTCAATCTGTTCTCGATCGCGTTCACCGTCGTCTCGCTCGTCGAGCAGGTCCGCTGCTTAGTCGGCGTGTTCTGTGTTCTGCGAACGGGCACAGTGATTGAGGCGATGGTTTTTAGGCAGGGCCGGCCAACCCGGAAAAGCGTACAGAGAATGTCGAGTAGGGCTGAGCGCCCATCGAGGTTTTTTCTGTCATCAAGTGCCTATGCGCCCCCCTGTAGTTTCGATCCCCCCCCCCCACCGAACGCACCGCACGGTGATGTGGGATCCGTTAGGACTCCACCACGCCGTTGGACAGGTGTGCTGCAGATACGCCGGGGATCTAAAGTCTTATTTCGGGTCTTGCGCTGACTGACGTATGGTTCTCTGCAAGATCACCAAAACGCGCATAATCACCAAACTGCGCCTCCTGCTGACTGGAGTCTCGCCACGACAACCAGTGGGTGCGCCCTTGATTCCGCAGGGTTCGCTCGTCGCGAGCGTTCGTTTCCTGCGCACGCACGAGGCGGTCGCGTGGCACTGCGCGCTGATGGCCCTCTGCGGAGCGATCGGTCAACTGTTCATCTTCTTCACGATCGGCCAGTTCGGTGCGGTCACGTTCGCCGTCATCATGACCGTGCGAATGGCGTTCGCCATACTGCTCTCCTGCGTCATCTACGGCCATCAGCTCGGCCTCCTCGGAGCGCTCGGCGTCGTCGTCGCGTTCGTCGCGCTGTTCGCACGCGTCTACCTCGGCAGCCGCGAGAAGACGCTGCGGAACGCGAGGAAACGCGCGACAACGCACGGTGACGCGGCGAAGATGCCGACGAATAAGCTGGCTGGACGATTGGACAGCGAAACGGACAACAGTGGTGATATGGAGCGGAAGCGGCTGCTGGAGCCGGGGCGCAATGTGTGAGAGCTGAGAGGTTCTTTCGGGTTTCTTTTCCTTTGTTTTGCTCTTTCATCCATTGCTGTTTTTCGTTTCGTTTGTTGTCTGTTTGTTTGTGTTGGTTTGGTTGTTGTTACTCTTGATTTGTTACATTTTGTGTGCGCATCCTTGCCGCCAAATATGTTCATTGTGATGTGGTCGAAAAATAGTTGGGTTGTTTATTTTTGAATTGACCACTGATTGTTTCTGAAACTTGTCGATGTTTGCAAGTTGTAGTTATCTGTCTTAATCTTTTACCGTATTATGTAGTGCCAACCGGAAACTTGAAATTTGTGTTTTCTTCGTGTGTTTGTTATTGTTTTTGATTCAGTGGTTTTTTTTTGGTCTTCACTTCAGTTTTTCAAAAATGCTTTGATTTGAGCGACAGAAATAAAACGGTCAGGCCTGAATGTTAGTTGCTTTTACCTGTGCAGCCATGTTGGTACGTTCGAAATCCATTGGCAAACATGCCATTGTCGTTGCCTTTTTGCTCAAAATTTTTTTCTCGTGTTTTTGTGTGTTTTTTTCAAAAATTAAAAACGTTCACAACTTACTTTAAAGTCTGCCGATTGACTGCAGTTCTTTAGGTCACCATAGTTTTCTGGATCGTTCAAGCAAACTGCAGTCAAACTGTCAACATCCAAACGTGCGTCCAGCAGCACTCTAAAACCAATCCTCCATTTTTCACTGAAAAATGTTTTTCAGACGTGTTGATCATGAAACTGTGCCAGACCAAGGTGGTCGAGATGGGGAATTTCGTTTGTGCCCGTCCCCTTCAAAGGACAAAGATAGAAACGAAGTTCGCCGTGGACTTTGGCGCGTACCGTTTAGACTGGAAGATTGAATTGTACTGCAAGGAAGGCACACGCGATGCGCATGCGAAACTCAGCTGCACCAACCACCAGCCACTGCAACTGGCCCAGTGCCGCGCGGAAATTCAGATTCGTGGCGGGAATATGAAGATCGTGAACGGGATGACCGCAGACGGATGCTTTCGTGAGGTTGACATCCTGCCTCTCCAGCCTCTCCAATTAGGTAACACCCATTCTAAGATCCAATTTGACACATGGTACCTGAGGGACGTGACACTCACCATCCGACTGGAACTGGAAGTGGACGTTCCGCCGACTGAGTGTCCACTGCCAGAGAACCATATGATTGTCAAATGGTTTGCTGAGATCGACAAAGCACCTGAGAAAAGTGGCGACTCCGAAATATCGATTGATCGCGTGGCCGTACGAAGCACGGATGGGGTGGTGTTCCATTTGCACAGAGAGTTGGCGCTGTCTAATTCGAAGACACTTCAACGCTATTGCAGCAATGAAGGTGGTTTCTTGTTTCACATGCATTTGTTGCTTCGTTCGAAAGGTTTCTGATCGCTTCCAAAATTGCACCGGACACTTTCGGAAAACGGAACAAATCACCATTTTCAGGCAACTTCAAAGAGGAGCACGTGTTCGAGTGCAAGAAGCACGATGCAGCCGCGTTGCGTGCTGTGTTCAAAATGCTCTACCTCAACTGTGTCGATGTTGATTTCCGTGAGAGCGTGCTGCACGTGTTGGCTGCTGCCGACTTCCTGCAGATTCCCACGGTCGTGCCAGTGTGTGAGCAACAGATGAAGCTGAATGTGTGCGCGCTGGAACCAGAAATGGTGACCTATCTGGGGATTCGCTCATTTTTGTTTCGGCATTTTCACGGGTTTTTCCACTGATCACCGTCTTTCATGCCACCAAAAAATGAATTTTAGAATGACTAAAAATGAATGAACAAACAAACAATTTCAGTCAAAAGTTTCACTCAGGATGTCGAGCGCCTGTTCGAGTATCTCGATGCGTGCGTCAAAGTTTCGTTCTTCGATTTGATTCCGTTGGTCGTGGAGAAATTGGTGGCCTCTGGAGGCACGGTAGATACCATGGTGTTTTTTTACGCAACCGATAAGAAGGATAAGAAGAAGGAGGTGATGGAACGAGTCTACGCGACTGTGGACAATGGTGGGACGAACAAACTGATGCGAGCCATGGTTGGTTATGCTGCCGGTGGAAAGTGAGTCGGTTGGTCGATCGACTTGGATATTTCGGTGCTGGTGTTTTTTGCTAGATTTTCATTTCAGCTACTTACCTGCTTTGTTGCACTTCTGTTTTCAAGTTCTTTCTCAATCTGGTAATCTAAAAAATAATTTTCATTCATTTCACAACATTGTTTTTGGACACTTCAAATTTTTATTGATTTCTCATGGAAGCTGTCGCATATTATTTTGGGAGTAGCTGTTTTTTGGTTTCGAACCTAATAGCTCATCGTGAAGCTGTTTTTGTTTGTGGATGCTGTTTTTTTCTCCTTTGGTGCTCTTTGTGGGCGTGCGTTAGATCGCGGCCCATTAGATCGCGGCCGAAGCATCGCGGCCGAAGTATCGCGGCCTGAAAGATCGCGGCCTGGACGATCGCGGCCTGAACGATCGCGGCCTGGACGATCGCGGCCTGGGATGATCGCGGCCTGGGATGATCGCGGCCTGGGACGATCGCGGCCTGGGACGATCGCGGCCTGGGAGGATCGCGGCCTGGGACGATCGCGGCCTGGGACGATCGCGGCCTGGGATGATCGCGGCCTGGGACGATCGCGGCCTGGGACGATCGCGGCCTGGGACGATCGCGGCCTGGGACGATCGCGGCCTGGGATGATCGCGGCCTGGGACGATCGCGGCCTGGGACGATCGCGGCCTGGGACGATCGCGGCCTGGGACGATCGCGGCCTGGGACGATCGCGGCCTGGGACGATCGCGGCCTGGACGATCGCGGCCTGGACGATCGCGCCCTGGGACGATCGCGCCCTGGGACGATCGCGGCTTGGGATGATCGCGGCCTGGGACGATCGCGGCCTGGGACGATCACGGCCTGGCTTAGGCTTAGGCTTAGTTTTTTTTTGTTTTTAGCACGCTCTGTTTTTAGCAGAGCAGCACACATGCAATTTTTGTTTTATTTAATAATAAGCACGCAAATCAAGAAAATCAAATGCGCTGCAAATTCCATTTTCAGATTTATTGCCAAAACAAATTACGTCGCCAAATTGAAACGACCCATCATTCTCATTCATTCCTGCCCTGCCAGGTAGGTACCTCCGGTTCGTCTCTACAGGGTGTTTCAGAAGTAGTGGGTAGGTGTTGGACGCGTTATTTCTCGAGTTGTGTTGAACCCTATTGAATGAAATACAGGGTGAGCCAAAAAAAGGTTCCAATTCTAAAATGCTCTCACTGGCTTGTGCTGAGGTGTTTCGAGCTGAAAATTGAAACACTATTAGAAAACATTTGGAGGTTTTTCTGACCTAATTTTTGTTACGATATGTTGCCCCTGTCACTCACTACAGCAAAATATCTGGAAAATATGAAAAATCGACAAATGTTGTAAAATGCAGAGGGTTGATTTAGCTGTAACAAAAATCAAAAGAATGAACGTTGGTGACAGCCCGAGTGTTCACAACACAAAAAAAGATGAAAAAAGCAATATGAGTTAGAAATGCCAAATGCTGAGTTGCATTTGAACAGTTTTTGATCACTCCAATGTTTCACGATGTGGTGTAAGTTCTAAACCCACGGTCATTTCTAAACCCGTTCTAAACTGTGTTTTATATACCGGGTGTGTTTCTGCACGCATGCAAGCACTCTGTTTCTTCATTAAAGAAACATTTCACGTGTTTTCCAATCACAATTTAAAATATATCAATTGCTTATCATTTATGATATTGACTTTACTTTGCACAGCATATATTATGCCATCTGGCAATATCAATATCATAACACGGCATATGTTTTTTTGGCATTTTGATGAATCGTTGCATGACATATAATTTCTGCACGTATTGTGGATTTTCAGATTGTGTTCTTTAGTATTTTATGGCACATTTGGTGGCCCTGAAGAGGGCCGTTTGGTTAGGGTAAGTGGCAACAAGTGCCGGTTTGTGATCAAAGATGTGGATCAGGTGGATTGTTGACGCCAACGAGATGAGCCATTCGGAGCATGTAGCGCTGGATGATTGCGCCGTGCCCGGAGTGGATGAGTCGGATGCCCAATGCGATCTGCCGGTTGCGCCAATGGTAGAAGTTGACCATCGCCGTGCTGATGTTGTTCTTGGTTACGATGTCGACGGGACGTCGGCGTTTCAGATTGCTAACGTCGCCTGCCAAAATTCGGGCGATTGCTGGTTCGATCACGAGGTTCGCCTCTTGAATGCGGATGATGAACGTGGCCAGGTCTGGATGGCGCCCTGGGAACAACTCGCGCAGACGGTTGTGCCAGCCTAAATTTCGAGTTATTTCGCATACTCACATGAGTTATTTCGCATACTCACGCTATACATGTGTCTGTTTTGACCATTTGACCACTTCAAGTCTGAGTGTGCGTGAGCGGTTCTGCTCAAAAGAGATGCGAATTTATCTTGCTTTTCAAATCCAAATTGTTTTTTCCTTTTTTAATTCACACAATTTGCCACTCTGATATTTTCACCATAGCAGACTGGTTGTTTTCTGCAGTGAGAGATGAACTTCCATTTTCAGTCTTTGCTGCCATCATGGTTAAGTGGACGGCAGAGCAGCGAGTCTGGTCTGTCAGTTGGAGGGGAACAAGCGAATAGCTGTTCCACAGTGGTTCGGCAATTTCGTACAAGATTCCATTTGACCCCGCGTGACGATACATCAGTTCGGAAGTCCGTTTATGAGCAATGATAAACCGTGAGATTATGGATGAACATTGCTTTTTCGTCAAAAATTGCGATTTTTGAAAATTACACTGTAAAAATGAACTTACGTGCAAGCCAAAAACATTTTTGATCACAAGAAAACTTCCCATAGTGTTTTAACACTGTTCCAAATTTTAAAACACGAGGTCCCTTTGTTACAGCTTTAATCAACCCTCTGAATCTCGCAACATTTGTCGATTTTTCATGTTTTCCAGATATTCTGCTGTAGTGAGTGAATGGGGCAACATACCATGACAAAAATTTGGTCAGAAAAACCTCCAAATGTTTTCTAATAGTGTTCCAATTTTCAGCTCGAAACACCTCAGCACAAGCCAGTGAGAGCATTTTAGAATTGGAACCTTTTTTTGGCTCACCCTGTATTGTTCAGGAAGGCTCAACTAAGATTTGTGCTAAATTTCAAAGAAATTTATTCACCTGCGCACGAATGACAGAGCAAAACAAAAGTTTCAAAAATGGACCAGAAAATACCAGATCACGCGATACCACCGGTCAACAAAAGACAGCATTCAAAAGAAAACTTCGAAATGTGTATGGCGATAACAGCAAACATCAACAACAACGGCAACAGTGTCAACTCAATCAAATTGCTCAAAGTGAGCCTCAATGCATCGCTTGCACCTATCCGTCACAGCCAAAACCGCCTTCTCTAGCATAAAAAAGGTCTACCACGTTCCAAAAACCGGCAAATATAAAAAAACTACAACAAACAAATCGGATTAAAAAAGATCTCATATTCATTCATGCAACACGATTCGGCCGCATACAAGGTAATGTTTAACCCGGTGCCAAACCCCCAGTTGCGTGCTGAAATCAATGTTTTTTTGTGTTTTGCTATGTCATTCGCGGGCAGGTGAATGAATTTTTCTTAAATTTTGCACAAATCTAAGGTGAACTTTCTTGATCAACTGACTAAAATTTCATTCAATATGGGTTAACACAAGTCGAGAAATAACGCGTCAAACACCTACCCACTACTTCTGAAACACCCTGTAGTCATTCACATGGGAGCTGTCGGGTCGGGTTGAGTCACTCACACGTAGGATTGTTAAACAAAAATTGAAATTAAAAAAATTAAATAAAAAACAAAAATGTCGATTTAAAAAATCGAAAGATTTTTCTCCAATACACTCTGAAAACCTCATTTTTGGCACAATTTTTCAAAAGTTTAACAAATTGTTTTATGATATTACCTTGTAAACCGCCAGCAGTCGATTTTGGACCGTTTTACCAATTGATTTTAGGCTTGAACAACTTTTGTACAGAAGTTTTTGAGCGTCGCAAAGCTTGTCTTACCATTTCCGATGCAGATAAGGTGACAATTCGCCTCACAATCTGAATTCTGAGCGTCCGAGCTGCACTGTTTGCAAGCGCTGCAGCTGTACTTTGTCTGCTTGCTATTTCGTGTCGTGTTGTGGCGTCGTCATCATAATTGATCGAATTTCAAGCCGGTAAGATTTCTTTCATTTGAACTGGGGATAATTAGTTGCGTTTTGAGGGTCAAAACACTAGAAGAGGCATGATGGTAACGGTTTGGAAAATGGCTACATTTGTAAATGAGGTCACCAAAACAAAATCTAATAAGTTCCGCCTTACAGGAGTCATTCGAAAGGCGCTTGCTCGTCAGATGTGATTCTTCGGACTCCCTGATTGATTTAGACCAACTTTGATTTTCATGTTTTTATATTTTTCTTTAAGAAAACAAAAATGACGATTTTTATTTTTTAACAACTCTATTTAAACGGGTCACTCACATGGGAGATGATTGTCGTTGGGGGCGATATTGATAGCTGGAGCAAATTTTCCACATAGACAGCTGCAAATTTTTAAGATGGGAGGCGCGGATGTGCATGTGACTTTCGGGGAGGGCGGTCAAAATGTTGAAATTAAATAGGGTAACCCGTCAAACTTGCTACAAACAACAACCGAACATGAGCAACAAATAATATTAACAATAATTTAGTTTTAAAATAAATGCGAATAGCTTTGTTTGAGTAGCACAGTTTCATATACATACGCAATGCACGGTGACTGCCACATGTAAATTGCCAGTCTGATCTGGATATATGACAAGGTTATGAAAACGCCGCGATCATCCGAGGCCGCGATCGTCCCAGGCCGCGATCGTCCCAGGCCGCGATCGTCCCAGGCCGCGATCGTCCCAGGACGCGATCGTCCCAGGCCGCGATCGTCCCAGGCCGCGATCGTCCCGGGCCGCGATCGTCCCAGGCCGCGATCGTCCCGGGCCGCGATCGTCCCGGGCCACGATCATCCCGGGCCGCGATCATCCCAGGCCGCGATCGTCCCAGGCCGCGATCGTCCAGGCCGCGATCTTTCAGGCCGCGATGCTTCGGCCGCGATACTCCGGGCCGCGATCTCCTGGGCCGCGATAGTACATTTGCCCTCTTTGTGTGTTCATGGGTTTTGTGGAAACATCGAGTTTTGAAACTGAGACAGGGAGAACCCCGGAAATAATAAAGACACCATAATACCCGCGCGACGGTGTGGAGTGCCGATGTGCGCAGCCCTCAAACCTGTGTGCAGCCCGCAAGAACAAACGTTGCCAGCTGCGCTTCATTACACCGGCTGTCTTGAAAATGGTGCAGGTTGCCCTGGAACCGGTGTCGTCAAAATGCTTGTGGGCTGCACACCGGTTTTGAGGGCTGCGCGCATCGGTACCCCACACCGTCGCACGGGTATGGATAGGAGTAACAAGAAAAGATAATTAGCCACAAATTGGATGCTTGATTTTGACCAGATCCGACGCACTAGTTTTTTTAGTGTAATTCAAAGTTTCTCATGCTCTGTATTCTGCGAAAAAGTTTCAAGTGATTTTACAAGTGTGGTTTTTTGTATTTTCATTGAATACAAAATCTTTCTTGTAAAGTTTTTGGGTGTTTTCAAATGCTGCGCCATGACACACACACACACACACACACACACACACACACACACACACACACACACACACACACACACAAACACCCTGGCTGGCATTATTTATGCGGTGATAACGTTTCAAAGTGTGAGCGTTTTCGGACAACACAGTCCTAGTCTTCTATTTTCGTTTTTTTTCACATGAGATTTTCTTCATGAGTCGAAACTTTGTTTGAATGTCTTTGAGAATATAAAATAAAAGCGAATCATTAAAGATAACATTAAAAATTTAAAACGTGTTGCATATAAAGGCGGTACAAGCCCCGGCCCATGGCTGGATTCGGGTATTTCGAGTTTTTGCGCTCAAACCAACATAATAGGTGTACTTATTACGCACACCAATTTTTAGGACCAAACTCCAACTCTGTGGTGCACCACAGCCGATTTTAGTTTTTGGCCACTTTTTGGTCCGTTTTGGACCTTTTTTAGAAAAACGGTTTTATTGAGTTTCTGTGTGCTCAAATCGAAAATCCAACATCACCACGTTATTCAGGATATTTTTATGGGTATGTACCGTATTTTTTGTGCTGAAATATCAAAGCCTTGGGTTTGCTCAAAGTTGACCATTTTTGGGTCACAAATTCTTTTGTAGCTACTTTGGGCACAGGATCTGGGCTATGAGACCGATTCCACAAGAAAGTCCATGTTTTTCTGCATAGTCTCCACTAAATATCAATGCCGTCCCGACTTTTGTTTGTCCGCAATAAATCCAGAAAACATCGGAGGTCACTGCTCAAGACACTGAAAATGAGTGTTTAAAAAAAGACACATATCGACGTTGATGTCAAAGTCGACCGAGGCGCACCGCGTGAACTTGCTAATGCTCAGTGCCATTGCAGCTGGCTGCCATATGATCCGTTTTCGAAGCACTTCGTTTCTCCGTCTAAACCTGCGTATCTTGTTGTGAAAAGAACTGTTTTGCAAACGTAACAGGTGGCAGCTGCAATGGCACTGAGCCTTAGCAAGTTCACGCGGTGCGTGTCGGTCGACTTCGACATCAACGTCGATATGTGCAGAAACGTGACGTCGTCAGTTGCAGGAAGACCACGAACGTGCATTGATACTATTGGTGATCATTTAAAAAAAGACTATCGTGCAATGATCGGTGTTTTTTGGTGGTTGTTTGGTTGGAAAATTTGTGACTGCGCGTCGGAAAAAACGAGAAAATTGAAATTTTAGAATTTTCTTCGTAACACAGCCCCTTTCTTCGAATTGTGCTGACACTTTGCACATTTTTAAGTTGTTTATTAAGGAACACTCATTGAAAGTTTTGTCCAAATCGGTTCATTGGTTGGCAAAATTTGAGCGGTCAAAATGTGAGACACTACTTATGCACCACCCTGTACACAGCACACGTTGTTGTGTCTCCGTTATTTTAGTTTGGTAGCATGCAGCATGTTTATTTTTACGCAACAGGCGTAAAACACTCATATTCAGTGTCTTGAGCAGTGACCTCCGATGTTTTCTGGATTTATTGCGGACAAACAAAGGCCGGGACGGCATTGATATTTAGTGGAGACTATGCAGAAAAACATGGGCTTTCTTGTGGAATTGGTCTCATAGCCCAGATCCTGTGCCCAAAATAACTACAAGAGAATTTGTGACCCAAAAATGGTCAACTTTGAGCAAACCCAAGGCTTTCATATTTTAGCACAAAAAATACGGTACATACCCATAAAAATGTCCTGAATAACGTGGTGATGTTGGATTTTCGATTTGAGCACACAGAAACTCAATAAAACCGTTTTTCTAAAAAAGGCCCAAAACGAACCAAAAAGTGGCCAAAACTAAAATCGGCTGTGGTGCACCACAGAGTTGGAGTTTGGTCCTAAAATTTGGTGTGCGTAATACAGGGTGAGCCAAAAAAAAGGTTCCAATTCTAAAATGCTCTCACTAGCTTGCGCTGAGGTGTTTCGAGCTGAAAATTGTAACACTATTAGAAAACGTTTGGAGGTTTTTCTGACCAAATTTTTGTTACGGTATGTTGCCCCTATCACTCACTACAGCAGAATATCTGAAAAACATGAAAAATCGATAAATGTTGTGAAATACAAAGGGAGAATTTAGCTGTAACAAAGGGACCTCATAGCTCAAAATTTTTGAACACTGTTAGAACACTTTGGGAGGTTTTTTGTGATTTATTTTTTTTTGCTTACACGTATCAGTTCACTTTTACAGTGTAATTTTCAAAAAATAGCAATTTTGACGAAAAAACAATGGTTATCCATAATCTCACTGTTTATCTTGCTCATAAACTGATTTCCGAACTGATGTATCGTCACGCGGGGTCAAATTGAATTTTATACGAAATTTCTGAACCACTGTTGAAAAGTTATTCGCATGTTCCCACCAATTGGCAGACCAGACTCGCTGCTCTGCCGTCCACACTTAACCATGATATGGCAGCAAAAACTGAAAATGGAATTGCGTCTTTCACTGCAGAAAACAACTTGTCTGCTGTGGTGAAAATATCAGAGTGGCAAATTGTGTGAATTAAAAAAAAGGAAAAAACAAGTTGCCTCTGAAAAGTTAAATTTGCATCTGTTCTGAGCAGAACCGCTCACGCACGCTCAGACTCGAAGTGAAACATCAGGGTGATCAAAGACTGTTCAAATGCAATTCGGCATTCGGAATTTTCAAGCTACTGTTTGTGCATATTGCTTTTTTCCTATTTTTTGTGTTGTAAACACTCGGGTTGTCACCAACGTTCATCATTTGATTTTTGTTACAGCTAAATCAACCCCTCTGCATTTTACAACATTTGTCGATTTTTCATATTTTCCAGATATTTTGCTGTAGTGAGTGACAGGGACAACATATCGTGGCAAAAATTTGGTCAAAAAAACCTCCAAATGTTTTTTAATAGTGTTCCAATTTTCAGCTCGAAACACTTCAGCACAAGACAGTGAGAGCATTTTAGAATTGGAACCTTTTTTTTGGCTCACTCTGTAAGTACACCTATTATGTTGGTTTGAGCGCAAAAACTCGAAATACCCAAATCCAGCCATGGGCCGGGACTTGTACCGCTGCTGTACAGCAGCGGTACAAGTCCCGGCCCTTATGTGCAACACGTTTTAAAGGTTTACTTTTGATCGCTGCCGTCGCTCCGAAAAAAAAACAATTTAGTGCCTTCTCTAGTCGACAATTCAAGTCAAGTACAGATAGAACTCACCAATTGGGCCCCACAAAAAGACAATCACAGTGTCAGCGTGTCATGAATGAAATTCGCGACTGCACATTCAGTGCCTGCGTCAAACATGAGACGGAATTTCCTCAACAAATCGGTCTCTTTAAAAAAGCTCGTTTCGTCCGACCACATGTTTCCGAAAAAATCGTTCTGCAGCTCATTTTTAACCTCGTTCAACCGTGTTTAGGAGGGTAGGGTGGAGTCTTTGCCAACGACCTCTGCCAATGAATCACTGTCTTGAATTGCGCAAACAGTGGTCGATGTTTTGGAAAACGTGCAGCAAATCAAAATGAATTCGACGATCAGAAATTAATGCGAAACGACGATCGGCGTGTCGGGCGGTTGCTTCTCGAAGTACGAGTAGCCGACTGCCGTCTCGAGCGTAACGCCCGTCTGTCGGTTCAGAACGTGCAGATGGCACTGGTCGGCCGGCGACTCCTGGTGACTGAACGACGCGCACCATCGCTTGCTCGCGCAGAGGTCGCCTAGGGAAGATCACGAAGAACAACGTTGAATTGCATGATTCGCTCGCGCAGCGGTCTGTGGACGATCACGAAACAAGCATTTTTTGGAGAAAACGAAAAGTTTTGGAGATGATCCAATCTTTCGTTTGTAAGCGAACATGCCAGGTGTGTTGCATTGCGACGCCCGAAAACACTGCTGTGAACCATAAAGATTGTACAGCATGACCTATTTTTATAAACGTGTCCCACTGAAATGACGTCATGATTCGTCAAACATGCGCTTGCCGTTCACTGCAAACCAGATTTCCGTTTAGCCGATTTCTTGCCGTAAAAAATGGTGAATGTCGAAGTGAATGGTGAATGTGAAAGACCAAACTGACATTTTAGTGCTGTACTTTGACAAACGGGCGTTTTTAAAGCAAATGACGTCATTTTAGTCCGGACACGTTTGCATAAATTCACAATAGTACTCTGTAACATATCCGACTAGCCAACTGGTTGGCGCATGAATTCTGCTATGTACTGTGCATGAATGGCTGTAGAGGCGGAGTTCGGTTTGCACAGAGTGTGTGCATCATGTGACCAGCAACCAATCAGCAGCTGGTTGGCTATGTTATTGAGTTCGACTATAGAAATGCCAATCGTTACGTCTCTTCCAACCGCATGGTATCAATTTCAGCGTCCTCAGATCGGCCGTTTGACTTGTGATCGCTTTTTGGCCTACGGCAACGCGATAGAACCAAACGTTGCCGAGAATCGGTTGGCTGCCGTTTGACGGAGGCGGCGTCGGAGGTGGCGACGACGACGCGGCGGTGCCGTTCGGAGGCGGAGTCAACGTCGTCGTCGTCGTAGGCGGCACCGGACAGACGTCGAAGTTGCAAACTAAAAACATAAATTATTGGGGTGGCGGAGAAATTCGAAATGTACAGGGTGGGCCAAAAAATCTACAGGATTTCAAATTGCTCTATCTCGCGTCTGGTTTGAGGTTTCAGGCTGAAATATGGAAACATTTCATGTGGAAACTAGGGTTCGTACTTTTTCAATTTAAAAAATTTCTGTTTCTGATGATGTCTGATGATATTGTCCTTTGGAATCATCGGTGCTAGACATTGAAGCATTTCAATGCCGAAAGCGAAAGCTATCACTACTTTCTGGTGCAGTCAAATGTCTGCGTCAATCTTGCACACACCGTTTTCATCTATTTTCAAAAAATGTCAAAACACGATTAAATAGAAAGAAAAACCTCTAAAAATTAAAAAATGCGAACCTAAATACTATAAAACTTACAAATTTTAAGTAGTTTGAAGTCCGGTAGCTTTTTGGCCAACCCTGTACTTTAATTATTTGTTATTTATATTTAATTTTAAATAAATGAAAAAGATATGGTTAATTAAATTCGGGATGGAGTGTGGATAATTAACTTTTGGAGATGGGTACCAGTTCTCCGCACGCACAAATCAGAGGGTACCAGTTCTCCGCGTGACCAGTTCTCCGGGTACCAGTTCTCCGGTGACCAGTTCTCAGGGTACCAGTTCTCCTACTGCCAAATTAGGCGTTGTTTGTTTTGCGAAATGGTTGAAGAGTTCAAGCAAAAAAATCGTAATCTTCCGAAACCGGATCGCATGAATTTTGGGAATGGTTGTCACTTTCTGTTTGTCATTCGAAACTCCGACTTTTCTATTTTGGAAAGATTTATCTTTTTTGAATTTGCGTTTTAGTGTTTGTTGATGTTCATGTTGTTGTGCCTTTTTGCGCGCCGTGCCGTTTTCCATCATGCCCCTTTTACACCTATTTCCGTGTCATGCCCTTAAAATGTCAAAAACCGCGGTCATTTTGGCACGTTTAGGACATGGCACGGAAAATACGCGAACGACATGAAAATGGGCACGGGAATTTTTTACCCTAAAAACTGCTGTGGAAGTTTTTAAAAGCAACGGTGATTGATTAGTGGACGGAGCGGAAAATGTCGCGTTAAAAAACAGAATTTACTGACACGAATAATTCAAAGGTGGCATCGAGCCGGTGATTGAATAATCGGAACAGAATTCCATCGTCAGATTTGCACCCTGCGTCGTTGACACCAGCATACCGGCGTTGCCAGGACACGTCGTTCCACAGTAGTTCACTGAGAAAAAAATGAAAGGACTGCTTGACAAAGATTCTCTCTTTTTCTTCGAGCAGAATCTGCTCGCAAATTTTTTTGATCTGCAGGAATAAACGTTTTAATCCTATGTAGGCCTGATTCTACGCGAAATTAACATTTTTTTCGATAAGATGAAAAGAGGTCCAATGGTTTTTTGCATTTTTTCTGCATCAATGGTTTACTACTCCATTTCTTTCTTAACATCCAAAGTTTCGCATGCTCTGTATTCTGCCAAAGAAGTGACAGGTTTCATGACCTACACTGTATGCACACTTCACAGACCTGCACCGGCGGGCGTACCCGCACGGTCGCAAACGGGCCCCGTCGACGTGCCCTCGTACACCCGTAGAAAGTCGTACACGCATCCGCTCGCGAGCTCGATGTTGCAGACGCCGAGAAAGTTGATCAACACCTGAGTTGATTCGCATAAACGAAGAGGTGCGAATTTAAAAAAAAACAGATAAACAAACGTGTGTATTCAGTGGGTCCCCCCCAGTCAGGGCAGATTACTTACTGTATGGCATATTTTGCAGCGCATTGAGAGACAAAAAAAAACGCGTGTCACGTAACATTGAACTCGGTGGTTCACAGTGAATGCCGCTCGGTTACAGAGAAACACGCAAGCACGTAAAAAGTAGGTTCGTTTAAAGCTTTCACTTTTTCGCAGAATAATGCAAAGCATATGCGAAGTGAAACGAATCAGAAGAAGGGTCTATCTAGTTTGGCTGATATCAAACATGCCGTTTGTGGCTAAATATGCTTAGTGGCTAAATACTTGTGGCTTTCGGGTGGGGGGTTTTATAAGTAAGAGGAGGAACCCTTTATGCAAGACTTCACGGTATTTTAAAATTTTCAGTTCATTCATGATTATTGTTATGTCACCATTTCAGTCGCATTCGGCACGAATATGTACCGCTGCACGATGTCGTTGCTGTAGTCAATGGTGAACTCGCCAGACGTCGGCGTCGTATAGACAATGTCGGGCAGCACTGGCGGCGGCCCGCCGGGTCCAGCACCTCGACCTCCACCGCCTCCTCCACCGCCTCCACCGCCTCCACCACCAGGTGGCCCGCCTGCGTATACTTTTATTTTTTTTATTTTTTTAATTTTTGGTTGCACGCCGGTTCCGGAAACCATAAGGTACCAAACTCCGGCGGAAACGGGCAATACTGCCCCGAGCCCAATTTACCCGAATGATACCTACAGTCGAACTCACTAAAATGTGGAATCAGCTGATTGGTCGGCCGAGGGGAGGCTGCTCACACTCCGCACCCCTCTTTTTTCGTGGATCTGGATTCTATCGAATCGTGTTTCTTTTGAATGAGTGTGAATTTCCAGCACCGTTTTCATGCTAAAAATAAACTCAAAGGGTTGGAGAACTGCGAAATTCATTTTTTTTATTCAACAGCTCAAAATGCATTTTTTACTGACGACGACGACGACGACGTCGTCGCTTCATTTTTACGTGTGAACTGAAAGACAAAAGCCTGAAATGAGTGCGCTGTGTAGCCAGCTGAAGGGGTTTCATTCCTAGCTGACCGATCGACATGCGTCCGCAATTAAAAAAAATGCGTTCCGACTTCGCGGATGACGACGACACGACGACGACTTTGCTTTCATTTTTTCATTTTCACCGTTTTCAAGTTGTTTTTGGTAAGCTGCTGTGTTCATTTACTTGGTGCACGCAGCAAACCATGCACAGCTCACTCCTTTCAGGCTTTTATTTTGCAGTCCACACGCAAAAATTAAGCGACGACGTCGTCGTCGTCATTAAACAAAAAATACATTTTTAGTTGAGCTGTGGAATAAAATTTTTCTAAATTTCGCGGTCTCTAACCTTTGAGTTTGTTTTTAGCACAAAAAGGGTGCTGGAAATTCATAAAAACACGTTTCAATAAAATCCAAATCCACGAAAAAAGAACGGTGCGGAGTGTGAGCAGCCTCCGCTCGGTCGACCAATCAGCTGATTCCACATTTTAGTGAGTTCGACTGTAGTCATGTTGAAATCGCGACGTTTTAAAAAAAACTGCATGCTCGTGGAATGTGTTTTTTTTCCTTGTACTCTATCTGCGGTTGTGTATAGAATGGAGAGCTTCGAAAAAAAGATAATCTATGCAAGTTTTTTCGCTCGCCGAAATGATTTCGAAATCACGCGATTACACCAGTGGTTGTTGTCTGCACGTGTGTTTGAGCACACAGAGTCGCCGAATCGCGCCTCTAGTTTACGGGCACTTGGTGTGGGGTACCACTTGCGGGGTACATCGAGCTCAACGGAGCTCGATATGGCACTCAAACTGCGCATTAATTATGGCTGCCACGGCTATTTATTCGAACGTGCATCGGGCGCAAATCATGTGATCTGTTCCAGAGACATGTGTTTGTCATGCGCGCGCGCTACACACCCGGATGCGTTTGCTTGAACCTCTGTTGAATAATGAATCCCGCGACGTGATATTGTGAAACAATGGGAAAGAATAATGAGCGAAAGTACAATTCTGGCGTGCCTGTGCACACATGACAAACTGTTCGGTTGGGCATAAATCCACACAAACACGCCTACCTTGCGACCAAACGAGCGTTTCAAGCGAGAGCACAATGACCGCAGTTACCAGCAATGCGTTACTTCCAACGACCATGTTGACATGAAGACGTTCAGTCACCACAACACGAAAGCTAATAAACACTTAAAGAATGGTGTTGTTATGTAGATTGAGTATACCCGTTCCGTTGTAGCCGATGATTTCATATACCCGTTCTTTGTTTCTCAGCCGGTCGGTTAGTTTAAAAAGAAAATTATTGCCATCTTCTTACGAAATTATTGCCATCATAATGATCACGTCGTCTTTCTTGCTCTTCTGTTTTTTGTTGCTTATAATGACGCTTTGAAGTACAGTAACTTTCAGAGCTCGAAGTTTTTTTTCACAGACTGAACCTACCTGTTCCTGGTTTGTGCGATGAATTTGTGGCAATTTCGACTTTGAGAGATATCGTTATCGATTTTTCCATCTCAAAAGCGTAATGCGTTTTAATTCATTTGAAAAGCAAGGTGCTTGAAACAATGGTGTCCGGTGCAGCGTCCGTTCGTTGCTAGCGCACTCGGTGCTTTTGTTTTGTGTTATATTTGTTCGACACAACGACAACAAAAGCGATACAATAATGTTGAATTCATGATCATGTTCAACACGACAAACGGCGCATGTGATACTGCCAGCGGGCCTCACTTTTTACATGGATTAAAAACTGGAAATTTTATTTGACACCATGAGAGGTGAAATGAGTGAGTGCTCTTTCTCATGCCATTTTTGGCAGATCCGAAACTTTTAAAAAAATCCAGTATTGCCGCAAGTTTGACAAGATATGGCAACTTTCGTGGGGAAAATAAAACAATAACAGTTTCTGTTGCTGGCCACACAGTTGTTGTTGTTGTTGTTGAGATTTTTAGGCGATGTTTTTAGCCAGGGCTAACCCAGAGAAGCGTACAGAACGCCATTGAGTAGGGCGCCCATCGAGTTTTGCTCTGTCATTAAGTGCCTACATACCCCTCGGCGGGGCTCGATCCCCCGAGCGCACAGTCTGTAGTCGAACGCACTACCACCAGGCCACGAGGGTACAGTACAGCAGACGCAGGAAAGAAATGTATAGATGTAAAAGTGGTACAATATTTTTTGATAAATCAAAATCAAACTTTAAAAGCAATATTTTGAGATGTCTTTTATATATTTTATATAATTTTATGTCTTTTTACTATGAAAATTCATGTGCACGAGTTTCTGAACATCTCAGTGCATGTGGAGCTTCATCTACGCTCGCTCAATCTCATCAAGCGGCCACATTTTTCTCAGTGAAACAATAACATACCGTATTACCTCTATTAAACCCCCCCCCAAAATTAAACCCCCCCCCCAAAAATAAACCCCCACCCCCTCGACAAGTTTCCAAATAATCCCCCCCCCAAAAATAAACCCCCATGGGGGTTTATTAGAAACCTGTTTGAAACACATACCTAGCGAATTCAGTGGCTGAATGCAGTGACATTGGTGAAATTGTGCTACCAAAGGCCCCAAAGGGATGAGTTAGTGGTAATTTCATTACAAAAGGCTGTTACAAAAGGAAATCTCTGTGAAAAGTAGAAGTTTCTGCGACTTCCTTCCTGCCATGGAAGGTATTTTTGCCATTTTGCCCACCCCTAAAAATGGTTTCCAAATAAACCCCCCCCCAAAATAATCCCCCCCCCCAAAAATAAACCCCCACCCCCAGAAGTCGCTGAAGAAATAAACCCCCATGGGGGTTTATTAGAGGTAATACGGTAACATTTTGATACCATTTGAGTGTGAGCGTGAAAAGTGAATTATTGAGTTTTTAAAAAAATATCTTTCACTGTAACTAACTGTGTTTCGAAATTTATTTTGTTTCAAAAAGCACGTCGAACGTGTAAAACGGAACAAAAAATAGGAAAAAAACGCGAAAACACATTCACTGTCTTATACCTTTATCTGTTAATTCATCGAACAATGTCGGACAAATCACGTTCGCAGGATCGAGATCGTGATCCAGAACGTGGTGGCCAGCAACATGTTTGGTTGTCAAAAAACAGTCGCACCTCATCCATTGGTCACATCGTAAGTCGCTGCATCAGGCTCAAATACAGATCACCACTCTCACCAACAACGCCGATACATGAGCAAAAATTGACTACAATTGTACCATGCATAACACATAAAGTTCGCTGATTGCGGTTTGCGCTTGGAGTAAATAAAGTTTGACAATGTATAAAAGCGACAGGGATGGAATCTCGGCGCTCTTTACTTTTACGTGGCCCAACGCAAAATGAATGGCCCATCGCAAAATGAATGGCCCATCGCAAAATGAATGGCCCATCGCAAAATGAGTGGCCCATCGCAAAATGAGTAGGTTCCTAATCCTAAACCTAATCCTAATCCTAAGCGAAGCCTTTTGGATAAGGTGAAAAATGTTGCTTGCAATGAGTCATTGTAGGTTCCTAATCCTAAACCTAAGCCAAGCCTTTTTGATAAGGTGAAATTGATCATTTTCACCTTATCAAAAAGGCTTGGCTTAGGATTAGGTTTAGGAACCTACGACTCATTGCAAGCAACATTTTTCATGTTATCCAAAAGGCTTGGCTTTGGATTAGGAACCTACAACGACTCATTGCAAGCAACCTCAGATCAAAAATCACTTTTAAGAATGTATACAAATCGTTGGGCCATTCATTTTGTGTTGGGCGAATTAGGTGCATAGTGGCCAACGTGCATAGTGGCCATGAGAAAATTTGCATTTTTGCTAGTTATAGTGTCCAAAACATATCCCAAAGTGGCCACGACATATAGCAGAGTGGCCAATGCCTATGGACAAGTGTCCAATAGCTATAACATAGTGGCCAATAAACATGCATAGTGGCCAATACAGGGTTTAAAATAATGCTGTTACAGGGTGATCCAGAAGTTATGATTTTCAAACTTTGTTGTTATTTCTGGCACATTCAAGTGACAAACTGTTGCTTGAATTTGTTGCAAATCATTTCATGTTTGTTTTAATGTGTTTGTTCAATTTTGTGATCAACAACACAGGCAAATTGTGCAAAATACCGGTTTTAGGTTGGCGAGTTTTGTATTATGTGTTTCGCACAATTATGATTTTTGAATCAAGGGAGGAGAGCGATAATCGATACAAGTTGCTGACAAGACGCGGTCAAACCAGGTGACGTTTGACAGCTGTATTTATACAAGCAAATGCATTGTGTTGGTCAACCCTTTTATTCTGGTCAACTCATAACGCATATGCAGATATCGATTGTTCATGGACACAACCTTTCAACTTGCAACACACAGTGCATTTTTTATGGTCACTTATTTCTGCGGTGTGCACGTTGTGGTGTGCACGTGGTCAAGCTGAAAGATTGCCAAAAGTTTCCCAAAGAAATATCTGCAAAGTGAAATGGATGGAAATGAATGGTGATAAGCAGAAGCAAAGTGCACAACAAACAAAAAAGTGAAAAGCAGAAGAATGCAAATAAACAAAAAAACAAAACAAAAACAGCCTTGATTCGCTTTTCGCTTTTCGACCCGCGTATTCATGAGATAAACATGCAAGCAATCGAAAAAGGTGCATTCAAAATCACTGCATTCAAATTTCAAAATCACCGAAACTCAACATTCATATCAACAAAAAACCGGATAAAGCCAGAAAATAAAAAACGTAGCTATAAACTCAGCATTTTTCTTGCTGTAGTGGAGCCGCCGACAACAAAATTTGACAAAATTGAGCCAAAATGTTTTTGCAATAAAAATCAGAAAAAAACAATCAGCTGGCTGCCTAGGATTTCCAGCTCGACAGTATGTTTGACACGGCTGAAGCAGTTCAGCGCACACGATCAGGTGCTAGAGTTGGGCCAACGCGCAACAAGTAGCGCTCAGTGTGACCAGTGTTCAGCTAACCGGCCGCCCACAAATCACGCAGCCACGTTCGAGCGGCACAGATATGGTGCTCCTTTTGTATGACTGCTTCATAGAAACATACACGCGCGCGTGCAATATATCTAGATATGTAAACATTTTTAAAAACCAAAGCCACATACTTTTTATCGAAAACTCGAACGTCACTCCAGGGTACCGCAAACTTGTGTATCGAGCGATGTAGCCGCCAAATTGACACACAAATAAAACGAGTTATACCTGGTTCCAAATCTGTCATGGTCGAAACAATCCCAGCGATCAGCAAGAGGTCTTCCAACGGTGACAAACGGGTATAAACAACACATATCATTTGTTTTCGGCATCTAATTGTGTGCTTTCGTTCAGCATTTGCTTGTATACATGCTTCTGTCAAACGTGGCATTGGTTTGACCGCGTCTTGTCAGCAACTTGCATCGGTTATCGATCCCCCCTTGATTCAAAAATCACCATTATATGAATCACATAATATAAAACTCGTCAACGTAGAACCGGTATTTTTCACAATTTGCCTTTGTTGTTGATCACAAAACTGAACAAACTCATCAAACAAACATGAAATGATTTGCAACACATACAAGCAACAGTTTGTCACTTGAATGTGCCAGAAATAACAACAGTTCAAAAAATCATAACTTCTGGATCACCCTGTAACAGCATTATTTTAAACCCTGTATTGGCCACTATGCATGTATATTGGCCACTATGTTATAGCTATTGGACACTTGTCCATAGGCATTGGCCACTCTGCTATATGTCGTGGCCACTTTGGGATATGTTTTGGACACTATAACTAGGCATTTTTCATGGCCACTATGCACGTTGGCCACTATGC